>OY757909.1:67942808-67967808 GCA_963585895.1 Sepioteuthis lessoniana
GGTTCTTGGAACCAGGGCCTAATTTCTTCAATCATCAACTTACTATACTGTAATCAACAGCGCCTTCAACTTTTGCACAACAAATTTTTTTTTAGTTGCTTCCGCAGAAATATGGCCAAGTTCGAACTCTTAAAGCATGACCTCGAATTAGACTACGTTTCACGCTCATTTGAGTAGCTTTCAAATCACACGCGGAGTGAAGTAGTGCAAAACGTGTCAGCGCACCAACTACAACGATACTACCAACCACCGTAGGTAACTTACAACGGCTTGAAATACATCGGTTACGTGATATACGCGTCTCAAATTAGTAGATACCAGAATATTGCCAAACCTTTGACTCACGCTTGTATTTTGCTGCGCACGGGTGTTCATGTGTTGAGGTTATATAATTCTGCCAAGTATAACAGTTTTACTTCATTCCCGTAAAAAGGCAATGATATATTTTAAAAAGGGATTTTTGTGATAGATAACTGATGCTTGATTAAGCATGAAAATTCCATCATCTCTTAATAACACTTCAACCAGCAACAGAACAAATCCATGACAAATCTATGACAACTACAGTTCCATTAATGACCTAAAACTTTTTACACAAAGCAATCGAACAAACTTACAACTAGACTTGCTTTCCATCAATATGTTGATTAAATATTCGGTATTTTTCCGATTTTACCTATTGCATAGATTAATTCATATATTCATGTTAAGCCTTGCATAAAACACAATTAAAGATTTAAAATTACTGCAAGCAACACCCGAAACTGTAATAACATTTATTTTTTGTTGAAGGAAGTAAAAAAAATCTCATAGAATCATCAATTTTCGCTTATTTTCTTTCTTTCTTTTTCCTTTTCAATTTATGTGTGTGTGATTCTGCATGTGCTCCTATGAATGGATGTACATACGTATTTTTCATGTATCTGAGAGAGATTGATTTAACATACAAATTTAAACAAACACATAAAGATGCTCACCGACTCAAAAGATAGATAGATATTCTGTGAGAATTTAAATTATTGCACAAGTGAATAACTAACGAGAGTATTTTGTTAATCCTCTGAAGATCTACATGTATCGTTTGGTTGGTGTCTATGTTTAAAGATAAATAAACCTTCGTGCATAATTAAATGCCAAAGCCATCTTTGTAGTAGAACTATTTATCCCATAGCTATGGGTATAAGAGGGTTCATAAAATTCCCAAGGGTATTGTTCCGAAAGTGACCGTAATAGCGCAACTGGAGTTCGAACATCGCCTACTGCGATATCGCCGTCGAGCACTTAAGCCACTACTCTAAGAGGACTTCTTTATGTCAATGCCCAAGGTTATATATACATATATATATATCATCATCATCATCATTATCATGTCTCGCCATCAGCACAGATATCCCTGACCCTCTCTCGCCACCCATCTCTATCGTCCATTGCTTCCGGCAGGTCTTTAGGGCTACATCCCATATCGGCACAGAGCTGCTGTATGTAGGTTCTAGCTGGTCGTCCTGCCTTTGATCGTCCATGTAAAGGGGTCCACAGAAGTGCATCCCTTATGAGCTCATACCTACTTCTCCAGCAGTGTCCCACATGTCTGGTTCGTCTAACTTGGACAGTTTTCGTGATGGGTGGTAAGTGGTCGTTCAGCTGCTGCTTTGTGGGGTGCTACCTCCAGGACTTGTTCAATATTGCTCGCAGCATTCTTGTGTAGTTGCCGTCAAGCATTTTCTCCATACGTTTAGTTAGCGTCCATGTACTGTATCCATACAGCAGTATCAACACGACTGCTGCATTGTATCAGTCAGGTATGACTTCCATATGAACGATAGCCTATCAATAACTGTCAATGGTTTGCTAGTCGCGTGTTGATGTCTGTCTCGGTTGATGAGACACTGCTTCATTGGTAGGTAAACTTGTCTACTAGTTTCAATGAGCTACCGTTTAGTGTGGAGATGTCGCCTCTTTGATTAAAGTATATTCCGCCTTGTGTGTGTGTGTGTGTGTACACACACACACACACACATATATATATATATATGTGTGTATGTATGTTGAAAAGATAGATTTGTACTGAATTTGACAGTATGATAGAAATATGTGGAAAGTTGGATAAATCAAACACTTAACTCAGATTTAGATGTGTGTTCGTGAAGATGAAATAAAGCCAGAACGAAATATTACTCATCTAAATCTGAGTTAAGTGTTTGATTTATTCAACTTTCCTCATATTTCTATCATATATATATATATATATATATACTTATGACAAATTTCACCCTTCTTTCTTTCTTTATCGTTTGTCTTCGATAAAGTTTGTGATCAGCAAGGATCGAAACCGTTCGATCTTCATATTTGAATATTTTAACATGAATAAAATAGGTATCTTTTGGGCTCTTTTTAGATTTTGTACATTCCATAAAATCTTTAAATATATATATATATATATATATATATATATATGTGTGTGTGTGTGTGTGTGTGTGTGTGTGTGCCGATGTTTGTGCATGTGTTGAATGGATATATGATTACATATGTATGCAACTTAAACTGTTTATATATATTGTGTATGTAAGAAACATACCTATATACATCTGTGTACATCTGTATATGCACTATTTCTGTGAACACGAAAAGAAAATGTCTAAAATTTTCCGTTTATTTCACATGAAAAGATTGCACATTAATGTGCTAACACATCAATCAATTTATTCATATACACGTGCATGCTCTTACTCATTCACACACGTACATCTCTCTCTCTCTCTCTCTCTCTCTCTCTCCCTCTCTCTCTCTCTCTTATATATATATATATATATATATATATATATATATATATATTAAAGAAAAACGCGAATGCAACCGAAAAGAATGTAAATATGAAATATGAAATAACAAGATTTTCAGAGGATATCTTTATCTATATTTGGATAATATGCCACGTTTAACATTTTTTTCTTTCCTTTTTTCTTTTTGCTAAACCATCTTTAGGGCCATGTTAATATGCGATGTTCTTCATATGAAATTTATTTTTAAGATATTTCTTAACAATTCTCTATATATTAATATCGTCATGAAGATGGTTTAACAAAAAGAAAAAGAAAAGAAAAATGAATCGTTTAACATTGGCATGTTATTCATATACAAATGAATACATTATCTAAATATCTTGTTTTTTTATAGAATACATCTTCTAGGACCAGAGAAAAAATCAGTTTTATAGATGAATCAATTTTATAGATGAATGAATAAAATTTAAATGAACTGTAACCGTGTTAGTACTAATGTATAGTTTTACCATTGGACTCGAAAAAAATTATTGGAGAAGAATCTAGACGGGAACAATCCAAGGATGCCACGTGCTGTTCCGAACAAATCCTATTTTAAACAAATTGCTCATATTTATATTTTTTTTGCATTGTCGCTTCTTAAAAGGCTGTTTTTTTTTTGTGTTTTTTGCTTTTTTTTGCGCACGTTACTATTGAATAATTTTAAAGCAAATCTAGTTGACTCATAGATAGGACCCTACCATTCCGGATTGGAATGAACCTGGGAATAATGACAATGAGTGAATGACTCCACCTCCATCACCCCCTGATCTTAGGAACTAGTACCTCACCATCAGATGCTGTTTAGTAGTCATATTTAGCTCTACCCTTTTTTTTGTTAGGGGGTCTTTACACCACTGCAAAAGATACTGTTAGTGTATTCTAAGCACCGACGACAGGACTATGATCTTGAGAAAAAACACTTATTTACAAAGGATTTGTTAAATTCACAGTTATTGTCTTCAAGAGTTTATCGTTCCGCTGTCAGGTTACCAACTGCATGTAGCATGGATACTTACTGTTGCTAAGCCACTTCGTTTTTAATTTCTTCTTGTAATTTTTAAATCACGATATCGAATGCTAAAACCAGAGCATCGACTCTGAGAAGCAATCGCTTGATTCTTGCGTGTTGGTGAGACTTAAAATCTCCTAACCGTATCACCTGCAAAAAAGGGGTATCCAAGTATGTCACTAAACTGCATCATATTCTGAGGCCCAAGCTTTGGGGATCAGCGAAGTATGGTGTACTCCTTCTTTATTATTACTCCCAGGTCGACTCTGGCTCAAAGATATCGTACCTCTTAGGGTCCCTTCTATTGGTCAAATAGATCTGTTTAAAAATTACTCGTATATGGTTGGACTGTGTGCCCGTAAGTAACACCTACACAAAAAATGCAAATATGAAGGTAGAATGAACGTGATTCTCTAACATCTAGCTACAAAATAACACAAGACGGGTCGACGGAAGAATAAAATCAATCATTACTTGATTCGACCCATGCTAAGAATAATTGGTGGTCGGATTTAACTACGTGGTGCCTTCAATAAGTTTCCAGACTTTTTTATGCAGGCATTTAAAATTGTCGTAGACTCTTGAAAATTCAGTGTTATTGAATTCTTGTGTAATTGCCGTATAGCTTTTTCTCCAGCCGTTTTGTTAGCGTCCAAGTAGTGCATCCATATAGCAGTATCGATACTACCGCTGCTTGAAAGAAACTGCATTTCATTTTATCGGTCAGGTCTGATTGATAGCTTATCGATAGCTGTCTATGCCTTTGTTAGCCGCGTGTCGATGTCTTTTTCGGTTGATGAGACACTGCTTCCTTGGTAGGTGAACTTGTGTATCAGTTTCAGAGACCTTCTGTTCAGTGTGGAAATGTCGCCAGTTGGATTAAAGCATATGGATTCAGTTTTGTGTGCATTGACATTGAGGCCAATGCCTGCGGCGGCTTGTTCTAAACTATGCAGTAATGTTTCGGCTTTGTTGGGTGTATTTGCCAGAATCGCTATGTCATCGGCGTAGTCGACGTCGGTAATTGTTTTTGCGGGGTACCTTCTGCTTCTTTTCTTTGTCAGCTCGAAGCCGTTTTCTTTGATTTTATCAATCGATGTTCTAAGCACGTAGTCCAGACAGATGATAAAGAGGTATGGGGCTAGCGTGTCCCCTTGTAGTACTCCTGTACAATGTCGAAGTATTCTGTGTCTCCATCCGGTGAACGTACTTTCACTTTGGTGCTTCTGTAGAGAATCGTTATTGCTGCGACAGTCTCTTTTGGTAGGCCGTATGCTAGTAGGAATTGTTCCATCTTCCCTCTGTGAATGGAATCAAAGGCCTTGGTAAAGTCGACAAATAGTAATGTCGCCTGTAGGTTTTTTGCCCGTACGCCTTCAAGGATTCTACGGATGGTCAACATTTGTGAAGACGTAGATCTATTTCTTCGGAAGCAATTTTGGTTTTTCCTAAGAATGTTGTCAATTTAACTGACTACATTCTTAGGAATTGGAATACACCCTACTAAAGCCTGATTGTCACAGCTTGTGATTTTCAAAAATGCAATCTGGACGTGAGGTCACTTTAGAAGAACGATATGCAATAAAATTCTGTTTTCAACTTGGAAAAAATGCCACAGAAACGTATGGAATGCTTCAGACTGCTTTTGGACAATCTTGCATTAATCGAGCATCAGTTTTTGAGTGACATAAGAGATTCAAGGAAGGCAGGTAGTCTGTGAGGGATGATGAGAGGTGTAGGAGGAGTAAGGAAGTCAATACACTAGAGTTGATTGGCCAAAGGGTTAGGGTTAGGGTTACTATGTTGAGGTGTTAAGTGAGTTCAGGAAAAGATTCCGTCGGAAGACGCCAGCACCCTTCAAATCGGGTCAGTGGTATTTCCAGCAGGTCAATGCATCAGTCCACAACTCCATCCTTGTCACATACTATTTGAGCAAGATGGGTATCAAGACAGTTCCTCAGCCTCCCTACAGTCCAGACCTTGCTTCCTGTGACTTTTGCTTATTCCCTAAGCTCAGAGGCTGTTGTTATGAGACAATTGAAGAGATGAAAGTGGCTGTGACGAAGGTCATTGACAGGCTCACACTAGAGCACTTCCATGGGACCTTCCAGAAGTTGTTGGAACGGTACAACAAGTGCATTGCAGCCAGAGGAGATTACTTCGAAGGGGACTAGAGTTTTATGTGTGTACTATCAATAAAAGTGCCCATACAAAAGGAGTCTGGAAATTTATTTAATGATCATCGTACGTTCAGTTAGGTTAATATTTTGATATATTTGTACTTTTTGCTACTGCTGCCACCATATTTTCAAGAACTATGCTGCGCAGAGAGAGAGAGAGAGAGAGAGAGAGAGAGAGAAAGAGAAAGAGAGAGAGGGTGGGTCGGAGAGAAACATACCGAGAGAGAAACTTTTAATAGAAATCACGTATAAAATATTATTATACATTTGATAATTCAAATAATCTTTTACAAAATTATATCATTCAAATTTTTTTTGGATTGGATCATTCAAATCAATTTTTTATAGGATCATTCAAATCGATTTTTTTCTATTGGATCATTAAATCAATTTTTTATAGGATCATTCAAATCAATTTTTTTATTGGATTATTCAAATCAATTTTTAATCTATCTAAATTTCTGAGACGAAGCTTGGGGATTTTTATCATTAAGTCTTCATCTTTATCGTTATTTCCACAACGTTTCGGCTGATATGTCCTCCTGCCTTCTTCAGGTGTTTGTCGAACTCGGGAACCTTCACGGAACTTCAAAACGGAATCAGACTGGCGATCCCCCGTGGATTCATTAAAGGACGTAGTTCGAAGTTCCGTGAAGGTTCCAGAGTTCGACAAAAACCTGAAGAAGGCCGAAGGACATATCGGCTGAAACCTTGTAGAAATAACAATAAAGATGAAGACAATAGTCCTAAAACCTTAATGATAAATATTTTTAATCTTTGCTACGTTTATCACGGAGTTTTGATCCAGTTAAAATCATCCAGTTCTCTGGATATCTTATGTTCAATTCCTGGGTCAGGTAGTGCTAAAGTGCTCGCTAGTTCACCGGGGAGAGAGAAGGAGTCAAGGTTCTATAGAAAAGAACTGACCGATAAATATTCTAAAATTCTCTAGAAACACCACTTAACATGACTGGTAAAGGGATAAAAATAACTTACCCTCGTGAATCAAATGAAGTAATTCATTTGACATTATTCGAAACTTACTTAATGTCATGGAAACTTAGATAAACCTGTGAGAAGAAACGAGTCCGAATGAATATATATATATATAATTGTAACAAAACTTTGAATCATTCGATTAAACTATATACTTGGGTGTGAGACGCTCGTGGCCTGACGATTTTCGTCAAAGGGAAGTGAATCGGAGACCCGAGTCCAAATCCTACATTTCGCTTTGCACTGATGCCTTTGGGAAATGAATGAATTTTTCTCTTATCCCTCCAGATATGCGTAGATAACAGAGCAGACTGGCTTATTCAACTTTCGTACGACAACCAGTCTAGGAAAAGGTAAACTCTTAATTCAAAACAGGTATACTCCGCTTAAAATTTGCTCTTGTGTCACATCCGCCTGGTGGTGGAAGGGTTGGATAAATACGCACTTAACTGTGAGTTCGTGCCGCAGTTTATTCTGATTAACCACTCCATAAAGTCTGTGATAAATTACTTCAAAACGTATATCTAAAATATGGTTTAGCAAAATGGTCGGTTAAAGAGCACATAATGTCATTTTTTTTCTCTTACTTTAAATCAATTTTGCTTTTTTTGCCACATTGAGTCTCTGGAATTTTTCAATTCTTCAAATGATTTCCTGCTAATTATAATGTACCCAAGACAAACTGTTGGATATGACAGGCCATTTAACAGTGAATCGGTTATTTGTAGGATCATGGCAGGTGACATTTTTATGTCAGATTGTAAGTGGTTGAATGGGAAAAGATTTTTTTTATCAGTAATAATAGTCACAAACACGGGAAGGACAATGTGACATACCTAAAATGAATATAAATCTTTTAGGGAAGAGTTGTAGAAAAGATTTGGATTTTACATCTAGACTATTAAAGGGAATTAGAAGACATATGAAAAGGATCTCAGTGATTAAGGGAGACTGGGAGAAAAGATATTCAAATTCCTTATTAATGGGCTTCGACCATAACACAAAATTCAGCACAAGACGGTTTTTGGAAACCAAACTGCAACCGTAATATTCAAGAAAAGCAAAAACTGCGCCTAGTGAAGTTTCAACGAAATTTGAAACTGAATTAAATCTTTTGGAAAACGGATAGAAAAGGAGTGATAATCCACCAGCCTTATCGGTGGGGCTTAGATTACGCTGACTATGTTCTGTGTAGAGATGTAAGACCCTCCTCGCCACAAAAGAGGGTCTCTTATTACGATTGCATATGATCGTGAGGCACCAGTCCTAAAAACCTAAAGAGTTTGAAGTAGCCCTTCATTGACATTATTCCCAGGTCCAATCTGATGCAGAGTTGAGGTACCTCAAATAGATCTGTTTGAAAATATTCGTATTCGATAGGATCACGAGCAAAACATTTCTTACGTAACAAATATACAAAAATATAAAGATGAAGTACAATGAACGGGGTTTCGTAACCTGTAGGCATAAAATAACCCTTGACTAGATGGTACACCGTTAAAATAAATCAATCTATCAGTCAATAATCCATATAAAATATGGTGGATTGATATATTTCACTTTAATTATCAAAAAATCTAACGGCTCTATTCCAAAGTAAATATAATGATAAAATAAAAGGATGATAATTATTACTTATGATCAGGGGATTTATTTCAAATCTTCACCAGTTGTTAGGGTTTCGTTAAAATAGACATGTATAATCCGATCGGTAATTTACTTCCACGTGCATTGACAAAGTTAGCGTTATATAGCTTCAACATTCAGTAACAAGTGGACTAGAAAGCATCAAAACAAAATGCTGTCATCAAAACAATAAAGAAGTGAAATACATTCTTAAATGATACCTACAAAAATGAGCATGTCATTTGTTTGCATACTATTTCAATGTCAAAAAGTTCTATTTGATCCATAGATACGGCCCTATCCGATGCTACTATTCCAAGACAGAAAAGAGTTGGAAGCAATGGCAATGAATGGGTATTCTATATTCTCCAAAACTCCAGAACAAGAGTATCACCGTCAAATGCAGTTTAGTGTTATATCCAGGACACTCTTTGGGACGGAGGTCTTAACTTTCTGCAGTCCATGTATATTACAGACACAACGGATTGGACGGCATATTTGATTAAAAATAATGTACTTGGATATGTAATAAATCAAATGTTACTATTAATATAATATAAAAGTATACACATTTACCAACCCCCTCCGCTCGGGCAGGATATGACACAAGGTCAGTTTTTAAGCGGAGTTTAACAGGTTTGAATTCAGAGTTTTCCTTCTCCTAGACTAGTTGCCTCGCCAAGGCTGAAGAACCTAGTCTGTCCTACTATTTACCCATAGCTGGAGGGAGAATAATTGGATTCATACCTTTCCCAAGGGTATTAGTGCTATGTGAAATGCAATCAGTCTCTTCCAAGATTTGAACTCGTGTCGCCGTGTCCATTTCCTACGACGATAATCATTACACCACGGGCACCTCCTCGTTACACCACGGGCACCTCCTCGTTACACCACGGGCACCTCCATAATATAATATAAAAGTATAAGGCTAATATATTTCTATATTTAAAAAAAGATATCTATTTGTGAAGAACTCTAACGATGAGATATGGCATAAGAGCTAAAGTCACATAGGCAGCCTAAGCCGAATTTTGAATTTGGTCTGCCCATTAACCCTTTACTGTATCCATTAAAGTTATGTTTCTTCGCAACGACAATTCGATGCAGAGATGAAAAAGGCATCGGAATAGAATTTGGTTTATGATGAAAAACACGAAACTTTTGAGGGTAAATGTTTTATGCGGCAAATTCACCAAACAATTTATAACTATTTATGGCTTAGTTATACGGAAAGTGAAAGTGAAAATAGAATCCTGCACTGCTTATACAAATCCGTGTTTCTCATTGTATACATACTTAAAAATATCACTGCTAGTATACATATATATATATATATATATATTGTGTGCATCTGTTTGTGCATAAGACTTCATGTAAGTTTATATATGTGTGTGTGTGTGTGTGTGTGTGTGTGTTTGCGTCAGTGTGTGTGAGTGCGTGCGTGTGGGTGTGTATGTGTATGTGTGTGAGAGTGTGTGTGCATGTATGCGTATTCGGAGATCATGGTATACACTGCTGATGAGACCTAATATGGTCGAAACAGCTGTCTAGTGTTTCTGTATGTCGTGCGTAAGTGTTCGCCGGATTTTTTCTGGTCATAGTAATTTAATTCACAATATAATTCCTCTACTTAAAAAAAAGAAAATGTACATATATATCCTTGCCCTTGAGATCATAATAATCATGCAGATGCGTATTTATAATCCTCTTGGGAAGACGTGCCACTGGAGATGACCGTGTCCTCTGTAAAGAGTACAAGTGTAACTTGCAAGACACATTCAGGTTATTTAGCTGCGCAATTACCATGACATTTAGCGTCACTTGTGCGCGATATGGACTGCTGTCTCAGTCGTACAGTTTCGGCTCTGCAATTTGTGGTCACTGGTTTGATCTTCAGTGGTGGAGATCACGATATACACTGCTGGTGAGACCTAAGAAGGTCGAAACAGCTGTCCAGTGTTTCCGTATGTCATGCATAAGTGTTCGCCGGATTTTTCTGGTCATGGTAATTCAATTCACCGAAGCAGTTCCATTTCAAACAATTCACTTAAGCATAAGTACACAGTTTAGATGCCAAAACAGTTCTATTTCGAACAAGTCAGTTTAGCATAAGTACGCAGTTTAAATGTTAAAACAGTCTCATCTCAACCAATTCAGTTTAGCCTAAGTACACAGTTTAGTTCTATTTAATAGATAAACCCTATCAGTTGCAACCACTCAGGGCCAGACCTGGAAACTATGGCAATGAAAGGGTAATCCGTATTCCCCAAAGCTCAAGCTTTACTGGAACCTCACCATTGGATTGTTTAGTATCATATCTAGAGAAGCTGTCTTGTTTAGTATCATATCTGCAGAGAAGCTGTCTTGTTTAGTATCATATCTGCAGAGAAGCTGTCGATGTATTCTACATCCCTAACCGACCAGGCAAAGAAAGGAGTGTGTGTGTGTGTGTGTGTGAGAGAGAGAGAGAGAGAGAGAGAGAGAGAGAGAGAGAGAGAGAGAGAAACATTGTCTTAAGAACGGAAAATTAAAACTGCAAAAAAAAAAGGCAAAAACAAGAATGCGTTAACAAATAGTAGGTTGGTTGTTTTTATTTTTAGGCTGTATCAACCCTTTTCGGGTCATTTAACGCAGAATTAAGTCATTTTGATAAAGGTTTTTGTGTTTGGTTTGGTTATTGACATGATAGAGTGTTCGCCAATGACTTGGGAGACCTGGGTTCCATCCTAGGTCGAGTCATACTAAAGACTCGAAAAATGGTACTTGATGCCTCCTTGCT
Source organism: Sepioteuthis lessoniana (assembly GCA_963585895.1). Classification (NCBI taxonomy): domain Eukaryota; kingdom Metazoa; phylum Mollusca; class Cephalopoda; order Myopsida; family Loliginidae; genus Sepioteuthis; species Sepioteuthis lessoniana. The sequence goes on from OY757909.1 coordinate 67,954,221, forward strand.
TAACACTCATTATTATAAAGTTCGGATCAAGGGTAGAGAGGAGCAATCCAGGGAAAGGAGTAGAGCCCTCACCTACACCTTGGTGTAGTAGCTATCGAAAAGGGAGCCTTCTGGTCACCCTCAACTACGGTCTCCAACTTTACTTATAAGTATAGTTTTTGCTTACACTTAATCAAATGTAAAAAAATGCAAAAAACAGTTCCATTTCGAACAATTTAGTTTAGCATAAATACACAGTTTAGTTCTATTTGACCCGTTGAAATGAACCTATCAGGTGCCCGTGGTGTAGTCGTTATCGTCGTAGGAAATGGACACGGCGATACGAGTTCAAATCCTGGACGAGACTGATTGCATTTCACATAGCACTAATACCCTTGGGAAAGGTATCAATTCAATTATTCTCACTCCAGCTATGGGTAAATAGTAGGACAGACTAGGTTCTTCAGCCTTGGCGAGGCAACTAGTCTAGGAGAAGGAAAACTCAGAATTCAAACCTGTTAAACTCCGCTTAAAAACTGACCTTGTGTCATATCCTGCCCGAGTGGAGGGGGTTGGTAAATAGTATCAGGTGCTACCACTCTGGGCCAGAGTGGACCTGAGCGCGATGGCAATAAATGGGTACTCCGCATTTCCCTAAGCTCCGGCATTACTGGAGACTCACTATCAGATTGTTTAGTGTCATATGCAGGTCACTCGTTGGCGGAGTCTTACTCCTCAGCAGAGATGCAATCGGTGTATTTTACTGCCCCAGCACACTGGGCATTTTAACAAATAAATAAGAAGAGAAAAGAAAAAAAAAGAAACACAAGGGAGGGGGAGGGAATCATTTTTTTTAAAGTCTAGGAACAAAATAAGATCTCTATATATATAATTTGCTAACTAAACGGCTGGAGAAGAAACTTGACGGCAACTACACAAGAATGTTGAGAGCAATATTGAACAAGTCCTGGCGACAACACCCCACGAGACGCCAACTGTACGGCCACTTGCCTCCCATCACGAAAACTATACAGGTTAGACGAGCCAGACACGCCGGACACTGCTGGAGAAGCAAGGACGAGCTCGTAAGTGACGTACTCCTATGGACCCCCACATATGGCCAAGCAAAAGCAGGACGACCAGCCCGAACTTACATACAGCAGCTATTTGAGGACACGGGATGTAACCCAGAAGACCTGCCGGAGGCGATGAATGATAGGGAAAAGTGGCGAGAGAGGGTCAGGGATATCCGTGCTAGCGACACGACATGATGATGATGATGATATATATAATTTAATTTTGTAGAAAAAGTGAAAAAAATAAGCAAAGGAAATACAATATTCGTTTGTAAATAAGATACATCTTCCTTTTACCAGAAAATATTAAGATGAGTATTCTAATCTATTAATTGATAAGTCTTTGGTTTGCTTCTTTATTTAATAGCATTTCAATCTTTGTGGGTTATTTAATGTCAAACCTATCCTTGTAGAAGAGCAGTAGGGATACTATTTAAGCAAAAGCTGGAGGAATGGTGGGTTAATACCTTTCCCTAGGGCATTAGTCAATGTAATAGCGTGACTGGAGTTCGAACTCGCCTTCTTCGAGTCCGCAGTACAGCACTTTAGCCGCTACACCAAGGTAAGCATTAAATGGTATTGCCCTATGAAGCGACTGTAGAACAGAAAAATATTACCCGACAAAATAAAACATGTAGGAAAATAATTTCTTTGCTAATAAATTCCTGAAAAGACACAGAAGTTCGATGTGTCATATTTCATTAATAGAACAGATATAATTATTTTTTTAAATAAATAAATTGCATTACTTAAATATATTTTATAAAAACAGTCAAGATGATAATGAGGGTAAATCAAAATGACGATCATAGTTAAATGCAGTTTAGTGTCATAGTAATATTAGGGAAGGTAATTATACTGGTTGTCTACCGGGGATATTATTGGAAAAGCTGATTTTGAATTTTAGATTTAATCTAAACCTTAAACAGTTCTGCTTTTCTCCGATCAATCTAGAAAACCTCATACCAACACCTAAGTGAGTAATGAAAGACCAGGAAGCGCATTGAAACTACCCTTAGACAAACTCAATCGGGACCCCTCAGAATCAAGAATAAAATCACCAAAAAGAACCGATAAACAATGCAATACCCAAGGATCAACCAAATCCCTAATTAGATCCTATAGTACAGAAAGTATGGATATTGAATTTGACACCGTAATTAGGAGCCTCAATCTAGCAGATATATAGAGTATTTCTGAAAGCAATCGGAATTGACACGGAAATATATATATATATATATATATATATATATATATATATATATATATATATATATATATATATATATATATAATTATGTTATGTTTTTCTCTTTTAGCAATTGAAGAAAAATTACGATTAAAGATTAATATATGACTTGGAACCATTTATTTGTGGGCAAATGAGCTCTAACTCCTAAAATTCACACACACACACACACACACACACACACACACACACACACACACACACACACATATATATATATATTGTAACAGCTTTGGTTATTACTAATTCACTTTGTGGTTTTGTGGCGAACCAAATGCCACATAAAAATCATATATATATATGTGTGTGTGTGTGTGTGTGTGTGTGTGTGTGTGTGTGTGTGTGTGTGTATGTGTGTGTGTGATTTTTAAATCGCACTTGGTTAGCCACAAACCCACAAAGTGAATTAGTGACAACCAAAGCTCTAACAATATATATATATATATATATATATATATATATATAACAGGGTTTGGCATTAAATAATCAAGGGTTGATATGCAATTAAACCGAATAACCTAACTTAATATAATCAACGTCCTGAAAAGAAAAATTGGCATTTGATACGAATGTAGGTCAATAAACCTTATCTGCAAAAAGATATCCACATACACTCTTGGATATTCAAACCATCAACAGAATTGCTGACCAGCAGATTACAACAGAACCTTTCAACTATATCCAATTAGTAAAAGAATAAAACAAAAACGTCTTCGTCATAAAATAACCTAAGGTTTTACTTGACGTAAAATCCAACCAACATATCTTAAGGACCATTGTTTGGACAGGGAAGTGGTATGCTATCAAATCAAGGACGAGATTAATAAAAAGAGAGGGGTGAGTCCTTGTGGTTTCATGACTAAAGTGTTAGATTAAGGCTTCGGAGTAAGCGGGTTCAAAATCAAATTGCGCTGCTACGTCCACTTCAGACTAATATACTTGGTAGACTAGCTAAAAGTTAGATAATATCACTGCAGTTCTTCTACAAGGATGGCTTTGGCATTAAATAACCCATGAAGATTGATATGCCATTAAACAAAGACACCTAAAACGGAGAATGTGAACATGAGTCTCACATGTTTGTTAATGTATAAACATCGACATTTACCGCGTTTTAGTGAACACATCAAGGTTTCTGTTCATTTATTTTCTCCCGCCTTTTTCACTGGGGACGCCAAATGTATCCGCCACACCCACACCGGAAGGTGTATCTAAACCAACATAAATCCTGAAAGCAGTATCCTTCAAAACAGCACCTGTACGGCTACTTGCCTCCCATTTCAAAAATCAACTATTTAAGTTGAATAAATTATCCTAGACACGGAGAAGCAGGGACAAACTCATTATCGGTGTCCTCCGATAGACTCGCACGTATGGACACACCGGTATCAACCGACCAGCAAAGACTTATATTCATCAGCCCAGTAAAGACACAGGATACCTTCTAGAGGACTTCATGGCACGAGAGTGAGAATGAGAGAGAGAGAGGAGAGAGAGAGAGAGAGAGAGAGAGAGTGTGTGTGTGTGTGTGTGTGCTTATAATCATACGCATATTCATCTGTCTGCTCGGGAATAGCATCTAGACCAATAAAATAGACTGCTTTGAATATCTACCAGCGATTTCATAATAATCTAATATCTCGATTGAAGATTTGAATCATGTTTAAATGATGATAACTTTTATTATCTGATGAGTGATATACAAACAGAATTCTCAGGTTTACTTCTGAGAAGCCGGGATGTTGATACGAATCAATTCATAGGAACAAAAAAAAATCTTGGTTAGTCCAGAAAATGTAATCATTCAAAAGGCACTTGCTGGCGCGTCCCTGTAATGAGAACATTAATCTGGCGATATAGAGGTTTGGGGATCCATTGTTCTTCAATGATATTGATTAAAACTTTTTTTTCTTTGGGAAACAAAAGTTATGATTAGCACAATTGATAGTATTCTTTATCGAATGACACAATAAAATCTTGGTATTTTTCATTTATCATTGCCGATATTGTACCTAATGTGTGGTGCAGGTGAAAAATGGAATGGTCGAACTAATTGGAATCATTTTGAAATGAGGCTTCTTAATCTGAGAATTAATTTTTTAAAACGTGGTGCGATAGACAACAACTATGGAAGGCAGTAATTACTGGGAATACGGTTACAAGACTCAGCATTCCTATCCGAGGTCGCGGTAAATCACCTGAAGAAGGCCAGAGGTGAAATTTGGCCGAAACGTAGTGAAAGAAGAAACAACACAAAAAAAAAAAACAAAAAAAACTACCAAGATGAGGACAAAAAGTCCGCAATAAATAAAAAATTATTTCTCAGATGGTCGAACTAAGTTTAAATTTCACTAAAAACCTTACGTACGGTATTAGACGACGTCCCTGTATTAAGTCTCATTGCCAAATATTTTGTCTCTTACATACAGCAAAGATTGATAAGTAAGATATGAATACTTGGGTAAACCACTCTCTTAACTACTACCCAGTCAGTCGTAGATCTCAAAGACTATTATGCACATTGTTATCTTTGAAAGATGATTTAGAAGAGCCTGGTTTGGTTTGGTTTCTTTGTTTAATGGCATATCAACTCTTTTCATGTTATTTAATGCCAAAGCCATTCTCCTAGAAGAACAGTAGTGGTACTATTTAACCCATAGCTGGGAGGATAAGGGGGTTCATACCTTTCCCAAGGGTATTTGGCCGAAAGTGAACGTAATAGCGCGACTGGAGTACGAACTCGCGTACTACGATTCCGCAGTCCATCGCTTTAACCATTACACCACGAAGAGCCTCGATTAGGCTCTTAGAAGAGCCTCGATTTTTAAATCAGCTACACGTGAAAATGAAGAATTTGGTCGTGAAGTCTGAAACACACCGGCAAAAATCAATTCATTCAGCAAAAATCAAAGTATAACTCAAACTTACGTCAGTCTAGTATATCTAAAAAAAAAAAAATTAAAAAAACAATGATAAAAAATGTAATTCGTAAAGCATCTACCGGTGTAACTTGAAGGTTAGAGTAGAGGAAAGTAAAATTAATTTTTTGAGGTTCACTCAATAAGCAACTTTTGAGAAGTTCATTACACTTTCCTACAATAAACCCAAAAATGATTTTATATCGGGAAAACCCCAGTCGACTAGGGCTATAAAATATGCCGACTTCACATCGGCAGACGCGTAAGACCCCACTTCAATCACGAGTGTCCTGGATATGACACTAAACTGCATCTGATGGTGTGTCTCTAGTACTGGAGTTTTGTGGAATGTGGAGTATCCCTTCATTGCCATTTCTCCTAAGTTCACTTTGATCTTGAATGGTAGTACCTGTTAGGGTCCCCTCTATGGGTTGAACCATTCAACTGTGTGCAAAAAATTACTAATGTTAAATTGAATTGTTAGTGTTACATAGCAATACTTTAAATCATTTAACAGTGTGCAAACAAAAGAGCTTTAACTCAATTAAAAAGTCACCAATAAACCTTTCTCTTGAAAATCATATGTATGAACAAGATTTAGCATTTGATAGCCATCAAAATTTGATATAGCAATAAACCAAATAATCTAATCTAACCTAAAAGGCTTTCTAATTATATGCATCGAAAATCGATATGCATGGAAAATTGTCTTATACAATCCGAGGCAACTGAAATGTCCACCGATTTGTTGACGACTAAAGAGTCAATACAATATCTATTTTCAATTTTAGTTAGGGCATCACTATATCAGTTTCAGTAAAAAAAAAACCCTATGACACTTCTACGAATTGCTGACCATAAAAAGTCTCATCTATGATCTCTGACTCTGGAGCAATAAGAAACGCCAGTTTGTTTTAGTTAGAAATTATTGCTGAAGTTTATATCGTAATAGAACAATTGAAAAGTCTAACAAAATGTGTTTATTAATCAATAACTGCAGCGAAAAGAGAGTTGATGGTCATCGTGGTGAAACGGTTAGCAGCATTCAAAATGGAATTGGCGAAACGTGTTCGAATTTGAGCTTGTTACGTTCACTTTGTCCCTTTGGGAAAGCAATGTAGTCACTCGCCGGATATCTTTATAAAAATGACTAGTCTTTAACATAACACAACTGTTTACGTGAGTGAGTAAATAATTCTACTTACTTTTCATGCTGTTACCTTAGTTATCAAACTTGACCGTGGTTAATAAAATAGACATTTAAGAAATAAAAAGAAGAAAGTATTAATATTTTGCTGTCTTTGAAAAGGCTAAGTATAAATACATATACTTTTACAAAGTTAATCTCTTTTTCTAAAAAACCAAATATATATATATATATATATGTGTGTGTGTGTGTGTGTGAGAGAGAGAGAGAGAGAGAGAGAAAGAGCGAGAGAGAGAGAGAGAGAGAGAGAGAGAGATTTTATATAAATGCGTCTTTATACTAGTGTGGGAGTTTTAGGCCCAAACTTTATGTCTTTACGCATGCGTGTGTTTATGCTTTGAAATAAGTGCACAGATAGATAGATAGATAGATAGATAGATAGATAGATAGATCTAAGAAAGAACAATATGTTAGTACGAGTGCGTGAGCCTCCAAAATCACTTTGTGACTGAGTGTCATGAGGAGTAATGGCTATCAAGCTGGGCTGGCTGACCATTATTAGTTGGTTTGAGACGCTAGGTGCATCAAACCTAAGGCTTCGTGTCACAACTAAGCAAAGCTCAGTGAATAACTATGTACGTGTATATAAATATTCATATGCTTGAGTAACGAAAGTTGTGCATGCATGTATGCCAGTCAATGAAAAATAGGAATCGTTTGAAGTCTTGCACAAAACTATATTTGAAGAACAGTCTTACTATCAATCATTTACACTGATGCCCATTAGAGCATTTTTAACATACCAAGGTGTGCAGACATAATTTAGTGCACACACGTGGGCATGTTGTAAGCGTTTGTTTAGTTAATCGTTCACGTGTTTGTTGAGCCATACTCTTAATTGGAGTAAAACTTTTCCCTCAGCTGAAAACTAAATAAGAGCTTAAAAGATGATGCACGCTAAAAAATATCTCATGACAAAAAAAAATTATTGATAAAAACAAACTCTGGAATTTTTCGAAAAAAAAAAAAAACAAATATTAATCTTTAAAAAAAAAGAGAAATTATAATAATAAATAATGGTGCTTTTGGTACTAAAGGATTATTAAAGAGACAGGAGGACTTGGAAGCTGGCAGATGAGTGAAGACCATCCAAACTACAGCATTATTGAGAACGACCAGAATACTGAGAAGAGTCCTGGAGACTTGAAAAACATGCTATCATTCAAACTCCAGTGAAAGACCATCACTAACGCTGATGTGAAAAACTCTAATGAGTAAATAATAATAATAATAATAATAATAATAATAATAATATCGGCTTAAATACTGTGAAGAGACTCGAGGGGACTTACTGTCACTCAAATGCCATTGAAAGACCGCGTGTTAAATCTGGTGAGAAAAAAAACTTACAAGGAGTGAAATAATAATAATAATAATAGAAAGAAAGCAAAAAGATTGGCCAGTAATTGAATCTTGCCAGAGAGCTGAAAAAGCGGTGGAACATGAAGGTGACGGTGATACCGATAATAGTTGGCACACAAGGAACAGTCTCTATGGGTTTGGAAAAAATATTGGTGGAACAGGAAATCAGAGGAAAAATCGGGAACATACAGATCACAGCATTGTTGAGATCGATTGGAATACTGAGAAGAGTCCAGGAGACCTGAGGATACTTGTTGTTGACTCCAGTAAAAGATCCCCTGTTAAAACTGGTGTGAAAAACTCGCCAGGAGTGAAATGAGGATTTGTAAATGTTTTACTCACAAATGAGTTTATTATGTACGCTTGCTAAGGTAGAGTATGAGACTAGATTAGTAAAAGTTTAGGGTTTCGTACTCAGTGCGAGATCTGCTGTTTTCAGTACTAGTTAACTGTACTCCTAACTTGTTTTTTGTTTGTTTGTGTTTTTTAACAGTTGTTGATTTTTGATCGAAGACTCATTTTTACTGCTAATGACACTCGTTCACATAAAGAAAGGGAAACTTTTACAACGATTTCAGTTTCTTTGTTTAATCGCATATCAACCTTCGAGGGTTATTTAATGCCAAATACATCCTTGTAGAAGAACAACAGGTATATTGTTGAACCCATACCTGGGGGGGGATAAGGGGGTTCATACCATTTCCAAGGATATTAGTCCAAAAGTGAACGTAATAGGGCGGCTGGTGTTTGAACACGCTCACTACATCGTTGCAGTCCAGCACTTTTGTCACCACGCTACGGGGACTACCCTTAACTTATACTTCAAATAAAATAAAGTTCCAATTCCCATTAACGGGCAGTTTATCATTTTAATATCCAGACGCAAACATTTGCGTAATCAGTCTTATATTCATTAAATAAACAATGGTATGGAAATATAAATATTAAAAAAGTTTAACTTAGTGAAATAAAAAAAGTTAAATTGCGCATATTAGAGTATGAAGAATGTATTACGCCAAGATTCCGATTAAGTAGAACTTAAAAGAATAGGTGAATGCGTGTGTACGTGGGTATATGTATGTGTGTGTGTGTGTGTGTGTGTGTGTGTGTGTGTGAGAGAGAGAGAGAGAGAGAGAGAGCGATTGTTGCCAACGATTATGTTAGATTCTTCTTTTCTTTTTCTTTTTTTTTCTTAAAGTTCACCTTAGTAAAAACAATAATAAACTAAAAGAATATAAAAAAGAAAATTAAAAGAAAGTCTCTATCTCTCTCTCTCTCTATATATATATATATATATATGTGTGTGTGTGTGTGTGTGTGTGTGTGTTTATACGTATATATTTACACATAAACACTGATGCACAAAGAAAGAAAGAAAGAAAGAAAGAAAGTGAGAAAGATACGGCTATATGACAGAAAAATAAGTGAATGAAAATAAACTTACCGCTGTTTGTTCGGTTGATTACGATTGGTTACTTTGAACGAACGCGAAGCGAAACAATACGAGAGAATGATCGTTTCTAACAACTTTACTCTTATATACAACATTAGACCCGCCTACATCCAACAGTAGTAGCCGTCACCATCACCGACGCCCCTGCAGTAATGGTAGCGGTAGCTGTTTGTCCGAGCTTGTCTGTGTGTCTAACTATACCATATATATTTGTTTATTTGTCTGTTGGTTTGCTTATTGACAGGGTATATATATATATATATATATATATATATATATATATATATATATATATATATATATTGCAGTTAAGTGACTTACGTGAAATCGAAACGTGTACGCAGAATTATTCAGAAGAGCACAACCCTCCTCCCCTTTTTGCTTTCCTCCCACATAGATATCCATTTTTCCTACACTGGTACTCTTCATCATATTCCTACACACACACACACACACACACACACACACACACACACACACACACGTTCAAGAATCCTTTATAAAAACTATTTACTCGCATATTACTCTCACTCGCATATTGTAATCCTTCCGATGACAAGATCTTGCGAGTACTACAAAAGAACTCACAAATTCACGCAAAGGATTTGTTCCACAGATAGCACCGCCCTCTTCTCAAAAGTTAAAGCATTCCCTGCTGTCTGCGTCAACTGACTTCTGTGAAACACCTTCAAACAAAAAAACAACAACTTTGTATCAATTACTCTCACATGATGAAATGTAGATGAACAGTCATATCAGCACATCATCCATGCTCTGTTCAACACACACACACACACACACACACACACACACACACACACACACACACACACACACACACACAGAGAAAAGTACACATAGACACACGTGTGCACAGATCATTCACACATTTCCCTTCATTCACCGACTCACCTAGATCAGGTGCCGAAACTTCCCAAACGCCCACGCATTTCAAACATGAAATAACTCTGAGATGTTTTCGTTTTGTTTTGTTCTTCTTCTTCTTCTTCTTCTTCTTCTTCTTCTTCTTCTTCTTCTTCTTCTTCTTCTTCTTCTTCTTCTTCTTCTTCTTCTTCGCATCTGTTTGCTTATCCGGTTCAGCATCTGTTTCTGTGTCCATTTCATTTTACGGGAGATCGCTGGTTTTTACGTGCTATTGTTAGTGAGTTCGATTCCCGTAAGACGATCCATGATATGTAGCCGTGTGACACGCTCAGTTCAGGTTACTGACTGTATTTTGAGTTTTCTCCATTTTAAAAAAGTAGTGGCATGCAAGGCAGGTTTGATCTCCAGTTATCATATATATATATATATATATATATATATATATATATATATATATATATATATATATATATACAAACACACATACTTGCTTACACTTACATACATACATATATACATATGTGAGTGTGAGCGGATGTGTGTGTTTCTCTGCTTAAGTTCTTCACAGGGGTTAGCCAGTATATATATACATATATATAAGTTTTGGTCCAGGTATTTTGACAAGTATTTATTAGCTATATTATTAATATATAGCACTTAATTCGTGACGTACTGACTAACATGATGGATTGGGACATCGTAATAAGTGAGTTCGAACTCCATTCGCGCAATTACATTCACTTTCGTACATATACCCTAGGGAAAAGAATGTACCCCTATATACCCCAGCTATGGGTTAAATAGTACCATTACTGTTCTTCTCCAAGAATGGATTTAACATTACATAACTCACGAAGGTTGATATGCCTTGCAAAGAAGAAATAAAACCAAACTACTTAATTTGATGCATTAAATAAGAAAGCATTTATGCCAAAAAATACTACTTGAGTACCATGAATGTATTATTGATTTAGATAGTAAATTTGAGACTGTTAATTATCAAATAGGAAATATTGGTTTATTAAAGATTACAACTATTTTACACTGTGTTTTTTTAAGTAGTTCTTTGTGGTTTTTAAATGTATGTGATCAAATATAAACAAACATTATAAATCAAAGGCCATCTCTCATTCTGTCAATTGCGATTCCATGTCCTTATATTGCCTTTCTTTTTCTCAATACGTGTGTTCCTCCATTTATAGATTGTGTACTTCCTTAAAAGTCTAGCAGTCATGGGTCCTAGGTGATCGATTTTCTACCTTATTTACTCAAGAAAAATCATTAAAGAAATGTAAGGTTCTTCTGTTTTGTTTTGTTTTGTTTTTATCAAAAACTCATATTAAGTTGAAAATTTGTTTCATTTGTCTGCATGTAAGATATTGGCAACATACAATATTCAATAAATAAAGTGAACTTTGCCGAAGGGATTGTCAGTATGAAGCACTGTTTACTGTTGCACCTTTTTCAAGGAAATCAATAGTGATGGGTCCTTTCATGTACCAGAAGATTGTCAGGATGACCTTCTTTACTGACCACTGTGCCCTGAACTCTTTCTTTGCCGGAGAGCCGGTGTGTTTCCGCTTGATGTATTGCTTTTGTTGTTGTTGTTGTTTTCTTTTTTTTTTGTTTTTTTGTCTTTGTTTTATTTACTCAGGTTTAGAGTAGCAATTCCATGTTTAGCTCATTCGTAAACATTTTTTGACTTAAACATGCCTCTCCATACACATCACAAATTATTTTATAAGTTTCACATGGTTTGCATTTTTCAGGCACCAAAAATTTGACAACAGATTTCGTTGAAGCCTGGGTTACTCTGTTCGATTTGCCACCGTTGTGAATAATCTTAACCCAAATACTTTTGCGAGATTAAAATGATTTTTGCTATTAACCAATTCAGAGTTTAAATTTTTGGAGAAAAAATTTCTCCTAGTTTATTGAATAGCTTACATAGATAGATAGATAGATAGATAAAAACAGAGCAACAGAGAGAGTGAGTGTGTGAGAGAGAGAGAGAGAGAGAGAGATTGACCCTCGTACAATTCAATAGCTTTAAACTGTTGCTTATTTCTGAAACGAACATTGAAAACAATCCAGATATTTGATATTAGAGGTCATGTATCTATATCTTTTCATGCTTACATCTATATTATCTTCAAGGCTAATTTGCTTTCGAGAACTGTTTAATAATTTGTGTAGATAATACCCACTCAGTACTGCTGTCTGCCGCATATAACAAGTGGACAGTGGCACACACACACACACACACACACACACACACACACACACACACACACACACACACACACATATATATATATATATATATATATGTATATATATACATATATATATATATATTTATATGTGTGTGTGTGTGTGTGTGTATGTATGTATGTATGCCCTGATGAATGTCTGAAAACAGAAACCTTAGACGTTGGTAAATAATTCAATAAATAAAATCATCTTCTGAAGACCTTATTTTTTTTTCACCTCACTGTATTTTCACACACACACACACACACACACACACACACACACACACACACACACACACACACATATATATATATATATATATATATATATATATATATATATATATATTAATGCTCTCATTAATGTATGTATGTATGAATGTACGTGGGTATGTGGATATGTAGGTGTATATCTATCTATCTATCTATCTACGTTTGCATGAGTAAAAGAAAATTACATGTCTCACATCGTTTCCCTACCGTTTATCTAAGCTATGTATTAAATAGTGCCAATGCCGTTCGTCTACAAGGATGTCTCCGGCACTAAATAACCAATGAAGGCTGATATGCCATTTAACAAAGAACCCAACCAAATCTATCGTTTCACATACATAAATCCGTGTGCGTATATATGAGGGCATTTCTTTGATGAACAAAAACACATGTAAATTTATGTATATAGTTTTGTTGTTCTTATGATGATTGAATTCATTTTTGTTTCTTTATTAATCAAACTTTGTTCTTTCCACCTTGACGCGTGGAATAAATTGATAAAAGTGCGTTAGAAACTCGACGTTTATTTTTCAATTAAATTTTCTTCAAACTTACAATTTCCTTCTGAAAACGTCTATTTACATATGCTAATTCTCTTTATCTTTATACAAGAAAAAACATTCAAGATTCACTGATATACATATATATGTGTGTTCGTTTAATGGAATATCTATCTATCTATCTATCAATATATATATATATATATATATATATATATATATATATATATATATATATATCGTAGTTTCTATTGTTGATAATAGCATAAATCTTAAACTAAGATTGAAAATAGGTTAAAGTGATTCTGAGTCAAGAGTTCCCTACGATACATTCTACCAATTTTAAGATTATTTGCTCGAATTGGAACTTCAGAGAGCGTTATCTCGACTTTTCAGAGACGTTATCATCTTGCCATGCAATTTGAAGTAAC
>OY757909.1:67972808-67995308 GCA_963585895.1 Sepioteuthis lessoniana
TATAAGTAAGATTATTTTTAAACAAAACAGAGTTCATTTTTTGCCAAGTTGAATTTTTTTTTTTAATTACTGTCTAACACTAATAAGTTTATTTTCCCTGAGTTTCAAGTATTAGTATTTGACACTAATAATTCTATTCGACATTATTCCTATGTAGTGTTAAATGGTTAATCGTATAATATTAATTATTCAATTTAAGATTCATTTATTTGCACGCAATTAAATGGTTTCAAGTATAGAAATGATTAGATATTTCTATTTGGCCCATAGATGGGACACTATTAGGTACTACCACTCCGTGTCAAAGTGGACTTGTGAGTAACAGTAATGAAGTGGTACTCCATATTCTAGACCAAGAGCCTCACCATCAGTCAGATGGTTTAGGGTCATATCCAGGGCACTAGTTGGAGGAGTCTTACCCCTCTGCAAAAAAGTGGGTCCGCGTATTCTCGAGCTCCAGCCGTTAAGATGTATATATATCATCGTCATCATGTCGCGCTGCAAGCACAGATTTCCCTAACTCACTGTTACCATCCGTCTCTGTCATCCATCGTTTCCGGCCGGTCTTCCAGGTTACATACAGTGTGCGTAAAGACCTGTTGTAGATAAGTTCTAGCTGGACATCCTACACTTGCGTGTCCGTGTGAAGGGGTCCATGGGAGAAGTTCGCTTATGAGTTCGTCATTGTTCCTCCAGTAGTGTCTTGTTTAATAAATTTGGATAGTTTTCGTGGTGGGTGGAAGGTGGTTGTATAGCTGCTGCTTTGTGGGGTGCTGCTTCCAGGACTTGTTCAATATGGCTCGCAACATTCTTGTGTAATTGCCGTCAAGCTTTTTCTCTTGACGCTTAGTCAGCGCCTATGTGGTGCATCCATACAGTAATATGAACATGACTGTTCCTTGGATAAAATTGCGTTTTTTTTATCGGATAAGTCTGACTTCCATATGACCCTTAGCCTAACTGTCTATGCCTTCACTAGTCGAGTATTGATGTCATTTTCCGTAGATTAGACGCTGCCTCCAAGGTAGGGGAACTTGCCCACGAGTTTCTGAGAACCGCTATTTGGTGTGGATATATAGCCTCTTTGGTTGAAGCGCATGTACTCAGCTTTGTCTGCGTTCACATGGCGGCCTATTCCACCTACTGCCTGCTCCTGCAAGGATTCGGCCTGGATGGGTGTATTTACTAGAAGTGCTATATATATATATATATATATATATATATGCTTAAAAGTACATATATATGTATTTATCAGTATATGTATATATATACGAGCATTTTGGGCTATTAGTCTAATGAGTAGAGTGTTCGACAATGGTCCGGGAGACCGGGGTTCAATCCCAGGTCGAGTCATACCAAAGACTCGAAAAATGGTACTTGATGCCGCCTTGCTTAGCTCTCAGCACTATAAGGTGAGGATGAAGGGTAAAGGGGAGCAATCCTGGGAATTGAGTAGCGCCCTCCCTTACACCTCGGTGTAGTAGCTATTGAAAAGGGAACCTTCGGGTCACTCTCGACTAAGGTCGCCAACTTTATATGTATACATCAGAAATATATATGTATTTACGGAGTACTATCCCAAAGTTAAGAAGTTTGAACATTTACCGTTACCCTTTGCGAGTAGTACTCTTACACCTACTTTACACACACACATACACACACACTCACACGCACACACACACACACCTGCATATACACGCCTGCATTCACAAGATATATTTATTATTTACCTCTTTTGGAGATTTCCCTTCTTGTATAGTTTTTCAATGTTCTTATATTATCTGCGATATTGTTTACCTGATTATAAATCAATTCACTGAAATTATGCATGTTATTTACAGATAATTTATAAACGCATGTGTGCGCGCGCACCCACCCATAGATGGATAGATAGATCGATAGATAGATAGATCTAAACCACCTGGAATAGATATGAACGGAATTTTATTGACACGAACATCATTAGATAGATAGATAGATAGATAGATATTTCTTAAGATTTGCACAGATGTGGCATAAGTCTGCATGTATGGGGAACCTAGTGAGACACGAACTCACTTGTAATCCTTTGCCAGTCTAGTTTGCAAACAATTACGTCACGTGAGGGGCCCTTCGAAAGATAGATAAATAGATATGAAAATGTGTAGATAGATAGATAGATAGGTATGGTTGGTTCTTTTTCTTTTTTCTATATCAAAACTACATTTTTGTACATTAACAAAACTTTTTTAAACGGAAATTCTTTAGTTGTTGATCAGACAATAATAAAAATAACAATATTGATCTATTAATCCAACTATATCTCTCGGGAAACGTAGATTTTAACAATTACACAGACATTAGTTGATTAAAGAACAGGTGTCGTATAACATCAATCTTCCTCGTTGCGAATGTGTCATTCTCGACAGTCCGTGTTCAAAAAGCTGGACTTCATCTGAATTGAAACACCAATAACAGGTTCCCAGGAGAAATTCGCTATCTCATTGGCGAGAAAAAATATCTAAGGAACAAAAAGATATTTATAACCAATAGGTATTCGAGTTTTGAAAACTATCGCAATAAAGACTGAAGACGTATTGATATAATTTTATCCATGTCGGAGGATCTAAACAAAATAGCTCTGCAAACTACAAAATCTTAATCATTATCTAAAGTCAAAACTTTATTACAAACGCCAGGGATAGATTACCGTTTAAGCCTTCAATCTCAAGCTTAACTGGGGAAACATATGCAAAGAGAGAGAGAGAGAGAGAGAGAGAGAGAGAGAGAGAGAGAGAAAGAGAGAAGAGAAGAGAAGAGAAATTGATAATAGTTGCAAAAGTGACTTATTATGCAGGAGCGAGTGAGAGAAATGGAAACTCCGTGGCGTAGTGGCTAAAGTTCTGGACTGTGACATCTTAGTTGGTGAGTTTGATCTCCAGTCGCCCAATTAGGTCCACTTTCGAGCTAATCTCCTCGGGAAAGGTATGATCTTCCTTATGCCCCCAACTGTAGGTTAGACAGCACCACTGCTGTCCTACAAGGATTGCTTGACATTGAATAACCCCCTTTGGTTGATATACATTAAACAAAGAAAAAACTGAAAGAGTGAAAGGGATTGTACAAGAATTAGAGAAAAATTGAAAAAAAAAAAATTATAATTATACTGATATAAATATTAGAATGAATAAATAGAAACAAATAACTCTGTTCTACGAGCGACTCTATTAACAGTGATTTCCTGCATATGACTCTAAACTGCGTCTAATGACGAGGCTCCAGTTGTGGAAGTCTTAGGAGTATGATGTGCAAGAAGAAGGAACGAAAAAAAGAACAGAAGAATAAGAGAAAAAGGAAATACAAGAGAGAGGAGAGGGGGAAGGGAGGAAAAAAGAAAGAGGAAACACGCAAACATATCATACGTAAATAACTAACTAATTATTGTTAAATTAAAAATCAAACTTATATCAATTGATATGTCTAAAACTTAGAAATTCAAAAAGGAGAAAAACAGTTAGCGTAGGAGAAAGGTAAATGAAGTTTTAAATGGATGTCTCAAAAGTAAACAGATGAAATATTTACCGGAGAAAGAGAAAAGAATTGATATTTGTGTGAAAAAAGGCAGTGAACTAAAAACTAGTGAGTAAGTATTAATGGGGAAATTTTTAAATTATGTATGGAAAATAATTAATTGAAGATGGAATATATTGTAGCTATTTAAAAACGAGTTTTTCCAAATGCAGTGAAATACTGAAAAAACCTGTTTGATTATTAACAGATCAACAAAGTGAAATTTCACTGGCTTCAAAAATTTGTCTCAACCTTTTGTTATGGATAGGGAAAATGATGATAAAATGTGACAAAAAATGCATAGAGCTAGGAGTAAAATCCATTGGAACATCTTAGAGGTGATCTACATTTTTTAGATCGCCCCTCTCTATGTAGACAGAGAACCAGTCATAACTTACATATTTTGGGAGACATATTAGGTGTGACATAACGTCCCCATTTTTTGGTCACATTTTATCATCATTTTCCCTATTTGTATCACCCGTTTTTAAACGTTTCTCCGGTGGGATTGTATGAATAGTACCGGACGAAAGGGCCCTAGCATTCTTTTATTTTTTAAAAATAATTTGGTCTCCCTTATACAGATGATTCTCCTATTTGTTTGTTTATATAAATTTGCGTGTACCAAAAGCTTAATTATATATATATATATATATATCATCATCATCTTCATGTCGTGCCGCTAGCACGGTTATCCCTGACCCTCTCTCGCCACTCCTCCCTATCGTTCATCGCCCTAGGCAGGTCTTCAGGACAACATCCCGTATCCTCACATAGCTGCTGAATGTATGTTCGTGCTGGTCGTCCTGCTTTTGCACGACCATGTGTGGGGGTCCATAAGAGTACATCACTTATGAGTTCGTCCCTGCTTCTCCAGCAGTATCCTGCATATCTGGTTCGTCTAACTTGAATAGTTTTCGTGATAGGAGGTAGGTGGCCGTACAGTTGGTATCTTGCGGGGTGTTGCCGCCAGGACTTGTTCAAGATTGCACGCAGCATTCTTGTGTAATTGCCGTCTAGCTTCTGTCTAGCTTCTTCTCGAGCCGTTTTGTTAGCGTCCATGTAGTGCACCCATATAGCAGTATCGATGAGACCGCTGCCTGGAAGAAACTGCATTTCATTTTATCGGTTAGGTCTGATTTCCATATAATCGATAGACTATTGATAGGTGTCCATGCTTTCGTTAACCTCAATTCTGCATGTAATAACACTATTTTATCAGTATCACTTACATTCATTTCTAATCATCGACAATGTATTCCATCCTGTTCAAACATCCATTTCAATGGTGAAATTGATTTCAATACAATTCTATAATAAAATTATTAGAAATGCATTTACAGTACACATATGTTATCCGGTTTTGTCAGTAATGCTTGCTTTAATTTCTGCCCACTGACGATTCATTTTCGTTTTATTTTCAATGTTTTTCTATAGAAAACATAAGTTATTAACAGTGGATCTATATTAAATAGATATCTAAATCATTCCGCCAGTAACGCTTGTTTTAATTTTTGTTCATTGAAAACCATTTTTATTTATCTATCTATCTATTTATTTATTTATTTTCAATATGCAACAGATTATGTGCCAAAACTCATTTTAAGAAATTGCGAAATTCGGTATTTAACCGTTCAAATGTTCCCACGGCAGGACTCTTTTAATTCATTAGTGCAGAAAATACTCGAGTTATGGTAGAGTATTTGTAAAGACTCATCAACCAAAAAGGACATCGACACGCGCCTAACGAAGGCATGGACAGCTATCGATCATATGGAAATCAGACCTGACCGATAAAATGAAACGCATTTTCTTCCTGGCAGCGGTAGTATCGATACTACTGTATGGGTGCACTACTTGGACGCTAACTAAACGGCTGGAGAAGAAGCTAGACGGCAATTACACAAGAATGCTGCGAGCAATATTGAACAAGTCCTGGCGGCAGCACCCTACAAAGCACCAACTATACGGCCACCTGCCTCCCATCACGAAAACTATCGAAGTTAGACGAACCAGACATGCAGGACACTGCTGGAGAAGCAGAGACGGGCTCATAAGTGATGTACTTCTATGGACCCCCACATATGGCTGGGCAAAAGCAGGACGACCAGCTCGAACTTACATTCAGCAGCTATGTGAGGATACGGGATGTAACCCTGAAGACCTGCCAGAGGCGATGAACGATAGGGAGAAGTGGCGAGAGAGGGTCAGGGATAACCGTGCTGGCGGCACGATATGATGATGATGATGATTTATAAAGTCAGTAGGCAACAATAAACACATATAAAAAGTCTATGTCTAAAGGCATCAAACGAAACTAACATTAAAATACGATTTGGTTATTTTCTCTATTTACTCTCCCACGCATAATTTATTGTTGCTATATAAATAATCATCAGAATGAACGAAAGTTTTGATGATTTTAAAGAATAGACCTTACCTGCGTAACAACAGGTTGCATAATTGTCAATAATGGCAACACATCCGTTTGCCAAACCAATTTGCCGATTTTGGCGAAATTATATATATATATATATATATATATAAGATATTCTAAAATAAATTGTATAAAATATTGTATAAAGTATTCTATAAAAATATTCTATTAAATATCCCAATTTCCCAAACCAATTTCCCGCCAATTTTCCACTTGAATAATAAATAATAATACATTAATTCGTTTATATACACCATTAATTTTGTGGTTGAAGCAAGGAAATTAGCGTAATTGACGCCTTAAAAGATACACTTTTTTTTTTAAAAAATCCCCAAGAAAATAACCTTGCTTCTTGTAAGGTGAAGGGTCAGTTTTGGGTTACTGGCTAGAAGAGTTCTGTTGCTACAGTGGCCTTGATAGTAAACCTTAAACATATCCGCAAATGAAAAGAATTTGACAATCGCTTCCACACAAACAACGAAAAATCTTTTCTTAGGTAACAATGTTTAACAGTAGTACTTACCGATACTTCATATAAAATAATACTAATCAGAAAAAAAATTAAGAGGCGATGCTTAACGATGCTTTCTGTATTTAAACAAACCCATTGAAGTTTTTGAAAACTAAATATCAGGATTTAATAAGGATCCGTATAAATATGAAATTTTTAAAATAACCTGATAGTAGAGAGGGTAACGGATGACAGACGAAAATTGTTTACATTAAATCTATGGTTTAAAATTGTTTATTAATTTTTTAGATACCTGCTTAAACTGTGGAGCATCTTATAAGCTGTCAAATACGGTATATCCTTTATTTCTCTCTTTCCTTTGTCATAAATAAACATGTGTATTGACCCAGCCTAACTCATTGAGCAGGATTTTTTAAGCGGAACACAGCTGGTTTGAAGTCAGAGATTCCCTTCTCCTTGACTGATTGCCTTACCAAAGCTAAAGAACCCTATCTCACAAGTCATTGGCAGTGAATTTTAATTTTTCTGGATTCTCTCAGTCAAATTGTCGATTACTTTGTAGGCTTACATGAATTTCTCTCTCTCTCTCTCTCTCTCTCTCTCTCTCTCTCTCTTTATATATATATATATATATGATTTATTGTTGGTGGTAGCAGTTGCGGCTTTTCAACTGTGTAAGCAATCAGTCCTCAAATTCAGATAAAACATAATTTCATATATATATATATATGTGTGTGTGTGTGTGTGATCATGTATGTATATGCAAGTTTAGTTAAAGACCAAGGAACTTTCATTTTTATGATCTTATGTCATTCCCTGAGCAAAAAATATGAGAAGATCTCACCAATTACACCAAAATCATATACTA
Organism: Sepioteuthis lessoniana; assembly: GCA_963585895.1. Lineage (NCBI taxonomy): Eukaryota > Metazoa > Mollusca > Cephalopoda > Myopsida > Loliginidae > Sepioteuthis > Sepioteuthis lessoniana. The sequence goes on from OY757909.1 coordinate 67,980,135, forward strand.
AAATACCAACGAAAAACGCTTAAAAATCCTTGAAGTCATCAGTATTAAAAAGGAGCAACCAAGCAAAAAAAAAAAAAAAAAAATTCAGTACTGGCACAAGTATAGTAAATTTCTATAACTACTAACATGCTAACCAAAGCAACCCGCCAATAATAACCCCTTCGGAAAAAAATCTTACCCAAATTAAGAAAAAAATAATTACCAACAAAAAAGTGCTTGGGAGCAAAGCCAAAGGTAACTTATCAATCCATTTGACCCTGATTTAAAGAAACTAGCAAGAAAGCTAGAGTAAAAGATATAAGATTAGAACAAGATGGTTCTATGATCTTTAATCAAACTTGTCTGAACAATAATTTTGGCCAATATATATATATATATATATATATATATATATATATATACTCAATTACCTAAGATGCAAATACAAGATAAGAGTAAACCCACAAATTATAAAATGATATGTAGGTTGACTCATCAACTATAAGTAAAGAACAAAACCAAACTGTAAAATATCAAAAGCCTTTTTAATCAATGACAAGTGACTTGTCTGATGAACGCAAAGGCGAGAAACTGACGGTTAACAAGCGCCACTGACTTTATGACTACGCTATCCTAACTTATATATATATATATGATCCATCGATGATTTTGATTCCTCTTTATCTATGCCAACTATAGTATCAATATTAATATATCTATTTACCAATATGTGCGAGTTATTTACCAATAAATATGTGCGAGTGCACATGTGTGTGTATTATGCATGTATGAGGATCATTAAATAAGTTTCCAGACTTTTTTTCGTATGGGCACTTTTATTGATAGTATACACATGAAACTCTTGTCCTCTTCGAAGTAATCCCCTCCGGCTGTAATGCACTTGTTGTAGCGTTCCAAAAATTTCTGGAGGGCTTCATGGAAATCCTCTTGTGTGAGCGTATCAATGACCTTCGTCACAGCCACTTTCATCTCCTCAATTGTCTCATAACGACAGCCTGTGAGCTTAGGGAATAACCAAAAGTCACAGGGAGCAAGGTCTGCACTATAAGGAGGGTGTGGAACTGTCTTGATGCCCATCTTGGTCAAATAGTTTGTGACAAGGATGGAGTTGTGGACTGGTGCATTGTCCTGGTGGAAATGCCACAGACCCGATTTGAAGAGTGATGGCCTCTTCCGACGGAATCTCTTCCTGAACTCCCTTAAAACCTCAACATATTAACCCTAACACTAACCCTAACCTTTTGGCCAATCAGCTCTGGTGTATTGACTTCCTTACTCCTCCTACACCTCTCATCATCCCTCACAGACTACAGCATTGTTGAAATCTACCAGAATGATGAGAAGAGTCCTAGACTCATGTGAAAGACAACCATCTAATGCTGATTTGAAAAACTCTCAAAGAATGAAGTAAAAAAGATAACTTGTCATCTAATGGATTTTGCCGTTCCGGCAGACCACAGAGTCAAAATGAAAGAAATATAAAAATGAACAAATACTTGAATTTTACAAGAGAACTAAAAACAACTGTGGAACATGAGGGTGACCGTGATAAGAATTATTGTCGGTACGCTTGAAAAAGTCCTAAAAGGCTTGGTAAAAGGACAGCAGGCTTCGGAAATCAGAGAAAGAATCGAGTCAATACAGACCACAGAATTATTAAGATCGGCCGGAATACTGAGAAGAGTTCTGAAGACTTGAGGAGACTTGTTACCACTCAAACTCCAGTGAGAAACCATTAGCTAACGATGGTGTGAAAAACACACCAAGGAGTAAGTAAAAAGCTGAGGAACATAAGAGTGAGTGTGATACTATTTGTAGTTAGTGCGCCTGAAACAATCCTAAAAGACTTGGTAAAAGGACAGCAGGCTTCGGAAATCAGAGGGAGAATCTAGTCAATACAGACCACAGCATTATTAAGATCAGCTAGATAACTCAGAAGAACACTAGAGACCTGAGGGGACATACTGTCTCACATACTTCAGTGAAATACTGGCAATTAAACCTGGTCTGAAAAGCTCGCAAGCAGTTTGCTGTTATATCAACCTTCTTGGGTTATTTAATGTCAAATCCATCCTTCTTGAAGAACAGTAGTAGTACTAATTAACCCATAGCTGGGAGGATGAGGGGTTTTATACCTCTCCGAAGAGCATTTGTCTGAAACTGAACGCAATATCGTGACTAGAGTTCGAACTCGTTTACTACGATTGCGCGGTCCAACGCTTTAACCATTAAGCTACGAGGACACCTACCCACGCAAGGATTGAAATAATGATAGTAAACCTACTGTTACACCTATTTTGATTCTTGGTATGATCAAGAGAGGTACAGACAAGCACATAAACAAGATCCCTCGAAGCCTTTGTTTATAATTGATTAAAAAGTTTGCACTAAGTGGAACCACCGATCTACTCAAGAGCGTCTTATCAATATAAAGAAAATATAAACACTGATCATGTTAAGTATCACTTAACATCAGAATTTGTGCAAACAGAATCCATATATTCTCTACCTTCCCTTATCCAAAGGTATTGGAAACCCATTAAATTGAAAGCAAACAAAAATAAAAAATAAGAAATGAAAAAAAGATAATTGTGAAAGATGAAACTGATGATTGTACCTAGTATTATCAGCGAACTTGAAACAGTGCTAAAGTTGGAAAAAGTGAAAATCTGTGCAAGAAGTGAAACCATCCAGTCGGCAATGTAATTAAACGTTGCAAGATTACTGAAGAAAGAGAGAAAGAGAGAGAGAGAGAGAGAGAGAGAGAGAGAGAGAGAGAGAGAGAGAGAGAGAGAGAGCTGGATACATTACCATGAATTACGAGTAAAAAAACATATGTATAAAAAAATGTATAATAATAATAAATATAACTATGGAACATGAAAGTGACTGTGATACCATCTGTAAGAGGTGCACTCGCAACAGTCAACAAATGATTGTTGTCCTGTAGGCTGGGGCTGTAGAATACATCGACTGCACCTCTGCAGAGGGGTAAGACCCCTTCAACGGGTGTCCTGGATATGAAACTAAACAATCTAATGGTGACGTTCCAGTGATGCTGGGGCTTTGGGGAATACGGAGCACCCCTTCAATGCCATGACTCCCAGGTCCACTCTGGCCTGAAATGGTAGCACCTGACAGGGCCCTATCTATAGGTTGAATAGAATTAAACTGCATACTTATACTAAACTGAATTGTTTGAATTAGAACTGTTTGAATAAACTGAATAGCTTGAAATTGTACTGTTTTATAAACATTTATATACACACATTTAACTGTGTGTATACAAAATCTATACAAGTACTAAACTGAATTGACAGAATAAAACTGTTTGATTAATATGAATAGCTTGAAATAGAAATGTTTTTGACAATTAAACTGTGTACTCATGCTAAACTGAATTGTTTGAAATAGAACTGATTTTTGTTTTAAAATGGATTTGGCATTGAATAACCTACAAAGGTTGATATTTCATAAAGCCCAAACAACCAAACCAAACCAAAGGATTGCAACTGAACTGGAGGATTTGTAAATAAGAGGACGAGAGGAGACCATCCGAACTAGAGCATTGCTGAGATCGGCCAGAATACTAAAAAGAGTTCTAAAAACTTGAGGAGACTTGCTGTCACTCAGACTCCAGTGGAAAACCATTAGCTCACGCTGGTGTGAAAAATTCTCAAATAAGTAAAATATCAACTAACGCTGATGTGAAAAATTTTCAAGGAGTAAAAATAATGGTAATTTGGAAATAATGGTAATCCACTGGAAAATATGCTATCAACTGGGATTTGACAATGCAAATCAGTGGGGTGTATACACAGACCAGGAACTGTTCAAATGCACTTTTGCTATTCAAACAAATCCATCAGGCCAGGCTAGGCAAGGCCGGGCCAAGCCAGGAGACAAAATATAGTAATCGAAAATCAAGAAATGAAGACATGTCAGATCTCACGAACCACAGAAAAAAAAATTTAAAAGCTGAAAGATCCATAAAATATCTTAACCTTTCCTAAAAACTAAAACTAAATATTGAACATTGAAGCAATAGTCGTACTGATCATTACTGTAAAACCTAGAAGTTTAACAAAGCGGCGGGGTGAGTTTAAAATCCTAAAAAAATTGAGAATATTCAGACGTCAGTATGACTAAACTCGACGAGATTGAGAAGTGTAAAATAGTATGGAGAAAACTTACAACCACTTGATCTCTAGTGACGTCCGATGGATACTCCTACGGTTTAAATTCAATGTCTAGAAATTAGTACCGTTATTATGAAAGATACATTTTGATTTTAGTATTTACATATTACCAACCAGATTACTGACTATGATCTAAGGTGAGTAATAGTGCTATGTTTGTAGGAGGACAAACAGTCGATGTATTTTCTTTAGACGTATTTCCTTAGCAATGTCCACGTCTTCTCGTATGCAATATTGTTCGTTTATCATTTGAAATAGGCATACATTTGTTTTTCTTCCCATTTCTGTTTCCTTGTTTTCGTTGTTTTCTATCTGTACTTAGTTTATTATTGGCTGCTGTAATTAATCTTTCTTTGTTTATTTTTAATATAGTCATCGAGCCGTCCTATTGATGCATCCACGCTCTTTTCAATGATGATGATTCTTCTTCCTTCTTCATTTCTTGACACATACAGACTATCTATGTTGTCTCTCGGATGTAAAGCCTTGTACATAGTCATCAACTTTCTTGTCCTTTGCTCTATTTGTCTGAGTTCCCCCTTTGTCCATTTTTGGAATGGTCCCGACTATCTTACAAGGGGGAATACCTGCATGTTCATCCCTTTGGTGGGATTTCTGTTGCAGGGCTTGGTTTCAACAAACTTCCTCGTTTTTCTAAGAAACTCTTTTGTTATTTTTTCCTTCATCTACGCTTGTTTCATGGTGCTCGCTGCTATAATTATTATCTACTCTTTTGAGAGTTTTTTTTTTACACAAGATTTAGCTGATGGTTTCTCTCTGGAGTTTGAGAGACAACAAGCCCCCTCAAATCTCCATGGTTCTTCTTTGTATTCTGGCCGATCTTAATAATGTCGCAGTTTGGATGGTCGCCTCTTATTTCCAAGTCTTCTATTCCCTGTACCAATCCTTTAGTGACTGTACCGAGCGCACCAATTACAATTGGTATCACCGTCACTCATGTTCCATAATTTTTTCTGTTCTCTGGCATTTACTATTATTATTATTATTATTATTATTATTATTATTATTATTTAGTCTATAATACAAGTTTAAATAAAAACTTAAATAAGTGAAAGCAAAAGTGTTTCAATAGAATAGATTAATTGGAGGGAAATGCAGGACAGAAGTGGCACGCTTTTCCGTTAAACATTTAACAATGGCAAAATAACAATTACTAAGTTCCGTCGTAAAGATCTTGTGACCAGCAGCTGTAAAGGACAGCAAAGAACAAACAACACTCTTTCCTGATCTGAATTATTGTCAAAACTGAACTGTTTTATGAGGACATTATTACTTATACCAACTGCTATTGCCAAACGATAACTCAATTGTATAACTGCAACTACGATACCCTTTCTACGAAGGAAGAACAAATTTTTTCATTCATCTAAATTTGGCTTGGAGGGAAGAGTCCAAATTGCCACGGAAGTAATGAGAATGTTTTTTATTCCTTGCAAGATTTTTTACCAGGAGATTCTTTTATTGTCGTCTGAATCTCAGGTCTCCAGAATTTTTCTTAGCTTTCGAGCTCATTTTAACAGTGCTGTGGTCTTGATAGCATTGATTCTGCCTCAGATCTCCTGTTCCCCCGGTCTCTTTTCCAGAACTTTGCAGCCTGTTCAGAGGACTCCAGATACATCTGCTATCACTGACACCTTCATGTTCCACGGCTTTTCCATTTCTCTGGTAAGATCCAAGTATATCTCTGATTTTTCACTTTCTTTTATTTTTACGCCATGGTCTGAAGGAACGTCAAATTCACTATTTCATAAATTCCTTTCTTCTGTTATTTTTATTAAGGCTGGATGGTTCGTTTTTATTTCAAACTCCTTGAGACTGTTATGCGTTTCATTTTTAGGACAGATTCTGGTTTATGCATAGACCATTTCTCAGCATGGAAAATATTAATCTCTTGAACAGTTCCCAGTAGGCTACCATTTCTACCCAGTCATGCCTACGCTTGTATTCATTTTGTGCAAGTTTGCTACATTGGCTCATTTCGTAATTAACAGTTTCAACTTTACTACCCTCTAAACTATACTTACTATTTATCTGCGTATTTTCACTTTTTGTTTGGATATATCAAGTTCTTATGGTATCATTTTGTAGAGATTCAGTTTCTCTCTTCATGTTTCCCTTAACAATGTCATCGTCTTCTCATATAGGTTTGGTTGTTTGGGTTTTATGGCATATCAACCACTGTAGGTTATTTAAAGCCAAATCCTTTGGAAACGCATATTTTGTATTGTTTGTTGTATGGGTTTTATGACATATCAAACTTTTTCGGTTATTTGATGCTGAATTCTGTTTTTACATATATTAAACCTAAGATTTCTGAACGAATACTTTCTTGATAACAATTTAAACAACCAAGAGCTCATTTCTTTGCACACGATTAAATGGTTTCAAGTATTGCTATCTAACACTAACAATTCAATTTAACATCAGTTATATGTTTGCAGACAGTTAAATTGTTATTGTTCGTTGGTAAGTTTGGTTTTATGTCATACCAACATTGTCGGTTGTTTAATGCCAAATCCAAACGACCGAACAGTTCTATTTTAAACAATTCAGTTTTGCATATCAACAAAGTTAAATAGTTCCAAATATTGCTATTCGTCATTAACAAGTCAATCAAACATGAGTCATTTGTTTACACTCATTGAAATGTAAAAACAGTCCTATTTCAAACTATTCAGTTTAGCATAAGTACGCAGTCTATTGTTTACGCATGGTCAAATGTAAAAACAGTTCTATTTCAAACAATTCAGTTAAGTATAAGTACACAGTTTGAATGTCAAGCAGTTCTATTGGACTCATAGACTATCAGGTGCTACCACTTCGGATCAGAGTGGATCTGGGAGCGATGGCAATGAAGGGGTACTCAACATTCTCCAAAGCTCCAGCATTACTGGAGCCTTGCAATCAAATTATTTAGTGTCATATCCAGAACACTCGTTGGGAGAAGTCTTACTCCTTTGTAGAGATGCAGTAAGTGTTTTCATCTGCCATAGCCAACTGGGCCGGTCTCATGTGGGATTTTTTGGTGGTCGCTTGAAGTATCCACATAGTTGTTTTACTTCCCAATTTTTTTTTTCTAGAACTTTTTTATTGTTGTTTTCCTGTTTGAAATCAGGTTATTTCAGTTGAAATTGCCATTACTGGTTGCTGTAAGCAGAATTTCTTTTCTCTTTCTTGTATATTCTTCGAATCCTTGAATTTTTACATCCACGCAATCCTCAGTGCTATTGACTTTTATTCCTCCTTCTTTTCTTGATACATAGAATCTATTTATATCATCTTTCGAAGGCCTTGTGCATCGTCATCAGTTTCCTTCTTTTATGATCCATTTGTTCTTCTCTCGCCCATAATAAGATGGCCCAGTCGGCAGGAGCTGTAGAATATACCGATTGCATCACTGTAGAAGAGTAAGACCCCGCCAGCGAGTCTCTTGGATGTGACACAAAGCAACCTGATGGTGAGGCTCTGTAGTCCAGTGCTTTAACCATCACGTCACGGAGACTCCCTCAAACTGACACTAGAAATATGGAAACAATTTGTGAACGTGAATGGATCCTGCACTAACATTGTTGCCTTTTATTTATCTAGTCAACAACAGAGTTGTTGAAAACTCGAAGCAAAAGTTGAAATCTACAGATAGACTACAGAAAATATGAAATTTAATGGTCTCTTTCAGAACCAAGCGAAAACTTCTACTGTTAAGTTTTTTTTTTCATTAATACTCTTCCCTGATTTGTTTTTGCTTTGTTTTATTTTTCTTTTGTTTGTTCTTTTTATTTTTTATTTTTTTGTGTTTTTCATTAAATAAAAGGAGTTTTTATTATGAAAAACTCTTGAAAATGAGAAGCTAGTTTTAATTACAATCATTAAAAAATCCCATTCAGTGTGCCAAGATAAAATTTAGTGTTTTATGGCTAATTTTCTCAGTCAGGTAGATAGTAGCCGATCTTCCACTGGTGTCGGTTTTCAGTTGCAAGTAAGAGTTAAGATTTCGAATACTGATTTCAAAACAGACTGTTCATCTCAACTTGAAAGGGATCTAGAGTAGGTATTTTTGCCTTTTCAAAAAGCAAAAGTATTGTGAACACATGGAACATCTGGGTAAAGTGTTCGCCAATGACCCGGGAGACCGGGTTTCAATCCCAGGTCGAGTCATACCAAAGACTCAAAAAATGGTACTTTATGCCTTCTTGCTTAACACAGCATTATAAAGTAGGGATCAAGGGTAAAGTTGCACAATCCATGGAAATGAGTTGTACCACCCTATGCGTTGGTGTAGTAGCTATTGAAAAGGGAGCCTTCGGGTCGCCCTCGACCTTGGTCACAAATTTTATACATATATAATGTACGTGCAAGCGTTTGTATGCGTGTAAGTGTGGGTACGTACAATGATTATGTAAAATATATTTATTTGTCCATTGTCGTTTAAATATTTGAAAAATGATTTTCATCCCGTAAGAAATTAGTTAGGATAATCATCACGTTTTAAATTCTAAATCAATTGCCACATTCATAGGAAAACTACTCTCGTTGTAATATCTTTTATTATTTTACTCTTTTGAGAATTTTTCATACCAGCATTAGCTGATGGTTTTCCACTGGAATCTGACAGACAGTAAGTCTCCTCAAGTCTCCAGGACTCTTCTTAGTATTCTGGCCGATCTCAGCTATGCTGTAGTCTCCCACTCATCTTCTTATTTCCTAGTACTCCAGTCCTTGTACCTATCCTTTGGTGGCTGTAGCGAGCGCGCCAATTACAATTGGTATCATCGTCACATTCATGTTCCATAGTTTTTTTCAGTTCTTTAGCAAGATCTAGGTACTTATCTCTCTTTTCGATTTCTTTCAGTTTTACCCTGTGGTCAACCGGAAGAGAAAATCCCACTATTCGGCGGGTTCTTTTTTGTTGTTGTTATTATCATTATTATTTACTCCTTGATAGTTTTTCACATCAGCGTTAGCGGATGGTCTTTCACTGCAGTTTGAGTGACAGCAAGTCTCCTCAAATGACCAGGACTCTTCTCAGTATTCTGGCCGATCTCAACAATGCTGTTGTTTGGTTGGTCTCCTCCTGTATTTATTATTGTTACTCATTAGAGTTTTTCACTGGAGTTTGAGTGACAGCAAAGTCTCCTCAAGTCTCCAGGACTCGTTTCAGGATTCTGGCCGTTCTTAGCAATGCTGTCGTTTGGATAGTCTCTACCCGTCCGCCAACTTCCAAGTCCTCCAGGCCTTTAAATAATCCTTTAGTTATTGTGCCTAACGCACCAATCACAATTGGCACAATCGTTACTTTCATGTTCCACAGTTTTTTCAATTCTCTAGCAAGGTCGAGGTACTTATCCTTCTTTTCACTTTCCTTCAGATTTATTCTGTGGTCCGCCGGGACAGCAAAGTCGACAATTTTGCAGATTCTCTTTTTTTTTTTTTTTTGTTGTTGATTATTATGGGGTCTGGTCTTCTGGACGGGATTAGGTGATTTATTATTATTATTATTATTATTATTATTATTATTATTATTATTATTATTATTATTATTTCTGCTGATAAATAAACAGATGAATGATTGATTTACAAAGGAATGACGGCAGTATTTACAATACGAGTTTTAGGAATAATTTCTGCGCCGAGCAGAAAAGGAAAATCAGCAGGATATACAAAGTCGGATGAGGAGCAGATGTGCAACAGAACTGTAGCTGGTTTTCACAGACAATTCATGCAACGTCTGCCATTGTCTACCAGTCGGAGAATTCCATGCACTTCTGGGCATCTATTATTGATACCATCAACTATAATTTACAAATGCTAACAGTGCACCCCATGTAAGTCGCGACTAAACATTTTTGGAAACTATACAAGGATGGTGAATGCTGTTTTGTACTTTTCCTCGAAGCATCAAACTTCAAATCAGCGGTTGTACTGCCACTTACTTCCCATCTTACAAGATAACCAAGTAAGACGAACAAGAGATGAGAAATAAAAATGAACTCATCAATAACGTTCTCCTATGCACTCCAATTTATGGACACCCCCGTGTTGGCTGACAAACAAAAAATTATATTTACCAGTTCTATTCGGATACTGGATGCTGTCTAGAAGATCTACCAAGAGCAATGGCCAAGAGGGATAGATGGCGAGACAGAGTCCAGAGAATCCGTGCTTAATAATTATAATAATAATGAACAGTGTACTTCAAAAGGATATAGTTTCTTCTTAACAATATCATAGGTGTTTTACTAGAAATAAGAATAACCTTGACAGAGTTATTTAGTTTTAAGTCGACCGCAGCACAATTATCTTTCCCAATCCAGCTTTGTTTGCGTGTTTAGTTGATTAAGAACCACTACTTTTCATCAGGTCTTGTGCTAATATCTATCCATGCAAATATGTGTGATATAAAGAAATGAAAGACATTTACGTGTCCAATAGGTTTTGACTCTTAAGATTACAGTTGTTTTGGCTGGTTAACTGCCGGTGGATTTGTTCAACCTGGGTCACATTGTCCTGATCTAGCTCCAGTAATCTACAATTTTAAGTCTTATCGAATCCTTTGAACGCACTGGATTGGATCAGGAGAATCATGTATAATTTGTTATACACTCCTTAATTCCTTTCTAAAAGATCTGCTGGATTCAGTACATTAAACAGAAACCAAAGCTATACGATGTGAATGGTAGCCACACAATTGGAGCATTTGATTAAAAGCGAGCATGCGGTGACCTAAATTACTGCCCTACAATTATTGAGAATGTTTTTAGTGAGGGAGTTATTAGAGATATCCATTAATTAGCTAATTAGTAACTATATCATTTATTAGAAATAAATCATTGTTATGTTCAATTGGAAGTTGATGTTTAAGTATGTAACTTGGTTCTTGGATATAATAGCTCAAAATGTGTTTATTTGTTGACTGAAGAGATATATGAAACATTTCATCGCTTATCAGACGAAGAAACTTGTATGCTTAAGGATATCAAAATATCACTTTTTATATAGCAGGCTATGTTACAAAGAAAATGGACACAGATAAACAGTTTTTATTGTCAAGAGTATAGAGATCTTTTGAAAGAGCTAGTTATTCAAAATTTCCACCGGGTAACACAATTTAGTGGATATTTTTATTTTATTTTATTTTTTGTGAGTGTGTTTGACGATGTTAAAATAAAGACTTGTAGAAATTCTTGCAAATAAATTTGTTAGTTTTCATAATGCGGCATTTCAAGAGTATGAAATCATTTTGTCAAATATATTTTCATAAATTATTGTTTGTATTAACCAACCCCTCCATACGAACAGGATGTGACTCAAAGTAAATTTTCCAGCAGAGTTGAATTCAGAGTTTTCCTTCTCCTAGACTGGTTGTCATGCCAGGGTTAAAGACATAATCAGATTTGCTATATAATCATAGCTGGAGGGAGAATAATAAGATTCATGCTTTTGCCAAGAGTATTAGCGATATGGCAAATGCAAACAGCTTCGTTCAGAATTTGAACTCAGGTCGCCGGGTCTATTTCCAACTTTGACAACCATTACATCAAGGATACCTCACCTCATAAGCTGTTGTCTGGTTGAGTTTTCTAAGTCAACTGAAAAACTCGCACTTTTGAACTTTTTAAATTTTAGAATGTTAAGAATTTTCTACATATTCCATGAAATAAAGACCAGTAATCGTGGAATGAATATTTTGAATATTATAAAAATTGTTTTTTCGTCATATAATTCATTATTTCTTTTCCTAATTTATCATTATGCTTTATTAATGGGAGTTTTTTTTATTAAAAATTAAATCACTTTTTGCTTGATTTATAGTGGTGAATTATATCTGTTTTATTCATTTTTTTATCAATCAAAATAATCAATAATCCCTCGTTTATAGATATAGTTAAATATCTCGGTGTACTTTGCAAAGTTTTTTTAAATGGTTGGTTGGTAGTAATTTAAATCATCGCATATAGATTCTCAAAGATTTTAGAAACATGGCTATCTGGCATTTACTTGGTATAGTCTTGACTGAAACCCGTTTTGCAAACATGCAAAAAACATGAGAAATCCCTTTTTTTCATGAGGTTATTTTTTGGTTTTGTTTTGGTGCAAATAAAAATGAATAATTTGAAATCCACTAGCCTGCTCTATTTATACCCTGAGTTGAAAGAGTTTTCTAACTTCTATAATTTTCTTTAATGATTGAGAGCTTTTTGTTAACCGACAGCTAAATACAACCTGTTTAAAATGATTGTGAAGATACATTATTGTGTTGTATAAAAATGAAAATGATAATTATTAAACTGACATAACCATAAATTGACGCAATATTGGTTGACATGATGTAAAACGAGCCAACCAACTCTTAACAGAAATAATATTTTATTTTCAAATCATTATAAACGCTTTTTTTTTCTTCTTTTAAGATAATTTTCTATTCATACGAAGCATTCAACCAGACAACAGTGATTATCATACTTAAATGAACAAGAAGAGACCATTTTTTTAGATTCGAGTTTTTTTAACTTCTAAATTGAAATTATTTGAATTTTTATTGTATCATTCCTTTAAAACTATGAATGAATTTGTCAAGTACTTTTTTTTATCTTGAAGTTCCTTCTATGATCTTTGAAGGTTCAATCATACTGACTTCTAGGTAAACCCCCAATGAAATGAATTTCTTATAAAATATCTGTGACGTTTGTCCTTCTTATCACTAGAATTCAGATGGATTCATTCATTAGACATGTTAAGAACTTCCAGCAGCGTTCAAACAATACAACTTTCGATAAGAAGAAAAAAAAAATGAAACAGCAGCTTCTAGTTTCGTTACGAGTCACCATAACTATTCAGACTACCCTTCACAATTCCTACAACCCACAGCAACACATTCTACTCCAAATTCATGTGCAGTTTTAAGAAGCACAGAATAAAATTAACATGAGAATGAGTTTTCCTATCAAACGTACAGATTACTCGTCGGTGGACTGGTACGAAAAAAATTGCGACATTGTCGTTGATCGATTGTTTGTAGTGAAACATGAAGATTAGCTATGGATTCAAAATCGACAAGAACAATAGAATTAATGGACGCCGCACTGTGAAGCAATTGTTAGAAAACTAGTTTCAATGGTCAGTACAATTCTAGTAGGTTCATTTGGTGCTCCTCACTTGCAGCTTCTCGCTATAGTAAGCATCTTGTATTAAAGAAACAATTAGAAAAACGTTAGATCATTACTACTGTAGTGATTTCAATCCTCACTTATTACACCTCCTTTGTTATCATATGTAATTACCCAACCCCTCCACCATGAGAAGGATTCGACACAAAGTCGGTTTCGATTCTGAAGCGAAGTAAAATTTCTTTGAATCCATAGTTTTCCTTCTCCTAGACGGGTCACCCTATCAAGTCTGAATGTACTCCCTTACTATTTACCCATATCAGGACGAAAAATAATTGGTTTGAGATATTTCTCAAGACCATAAGCACTAAGTGAAATGTAAGCAGCCTTATCGAGGGTTTGAACTCTGTAGCTGAGTACATTTTCAATGGCGATAACCGTTACGCCAGGAGCGTCTCCCTCTTGTAGTTATCTTATTTCACACTGAGCTAAATTCAATACTGTTTCTATTCCCAGTTAGAGGGCAAATAGTGCCACTACTGTCTTTCTACGAGGATAGCTTTGACATTAACCCACGATAGTTAATAAGCTGTAGCTATGTGATGATACGGGATGTAACCCTGAGGACCTGCCGAAGGCGATGAATGATAGGGAGACGTGGAGAGAGAGGGTTAGGGTTATCCGTGCTAGCCGCGTGACATGATGATGATGATGAGTTAATAAGCCATCAAAATATTATGAATTCGTTCCACACTTAGTGCTTCATAGAAATTAGTTAATGTAAATAATGGACTTGTTGATTGTTAGGTTAAGAATATCTCGCGAAATCTTTAGCATGATTTGTATAGAAATTCGCTTACTTTGAAAAAGAAAAATTGCGTTGTGTGACCCACCTGTTACCAAAAATAACTGTGCATTTCTCATCAATACCAGAGGTTTATGTTCACGCCTAAGTAAAGGCTTGGATGCCAAAGTGCTGATTCATCACAGAAGGTTGTCTGTTGGAGATTCGTTTATCTCAGTAATTCTTAGATCCCCAAAATCATATTTCCCCGCTTTGCGATCCAAGGTTTCCTCAATTCTTCCCCATTTTGAATAGATATCCAATTATTTGTAAAGTGGTAATTACTGAAAAAATCAACTAAACCAAATTACTCTCTTGATTTCATGGATTATAAAACTCCCATCCGATTTAAAGCAGACTTTCTGTCCTGGCAAAAATACCCTTCATTAGATTTGAAATTGATCCGTTGGGAGATTCGTGTCTCCCGTTTGAGAGTTACTTATTACTGTAACCGTTCTACTTCATTTTCCTCCTATTTATCTCTGTGTCGTGCGATACTAAATTTCATAAAGAAAAATAATACCTTTTTCAATGGCCGTTAAAGCATACAACTTCTACTGCCGCAAGCTAGAGCATTTCGTGATCTTGTGGTCACGATTTCAATACCTGAGCCAAGTAACGAAAGTCTGTTTTAATGAAAAAAGTAGAATTTGAATCATAATGATGGGTTTACTAGAAAGAAATAAAAAGAAGTAGCCTCTATTAGGAAGAGTAAAATGAGAGATTTCTTGTCTCACGATCAAAAATTATCAGAGTTACCAAATATGATAGACGCCTGCTACTATAACAATCAAGATAAGGAACGCTGTTCAAATGAAACAACATACAGTAATATAGAAGGTTTGCTCAAAAATTTCTAAGGCTCTCTAGGAAAGTAGAAGCATAGCTAAAGATTTTTGTGGCAACACACAACCACTTCTAATAAAATAGAAAAACTCTTGAATCAGCCATGAGGCTTTCAATGAAATATTCGATTAGAATTGATTCAGTGATTATTCCTTGAAGG
>OY757909.1:67997808-68057808 GCA_963585895.1 Sepioteuthis lessoniana
TATATAAAGGGCAACACTTTCGTGACAAGTCATTCTATGCAATCCGACTATTGGATCTGATTAGGTTACAAGTAATTTCTATTATCGATCTTAGATCAAATACAGCACACGCAGATTACAGAACGAATGCTACTTTCCTCGACATAATCATTTTTAATCACAAAGCAAATTCTATGCATTTGATAATCCTAATAAGTATGATCATAATCTCATAGATAAACAATGTCGTTAATAAAGTTGGAGCAATTCGTATGAAATCATCTACTACTATATTTCGCTAATAACTGGTGGATAAACTAAGATATAACAATCAGGAATCGAGGACTTTCTCAAATTAGCAAAGTTTATAACTTTTCTTGCATCTTCACTCTTATGTAATTGTCGTGAGAACTCCTATTGAACGCTTCCACGAACAACAGTCAAATATTATGACACGTCATCAGATACGAAGAATGTATACTTTTGCTAAAGTCGTGAAGGTGACAATCCAAGTGGATGAGTGAAATGTTTTGCAATATTTTAGTAAAATGAGGCACACTTCGGCAGTACCGGATGCTTTTAGCGAGATCGTGAAGGGGACGAACTACACTGGAATGTAAGATGTCGAGCTCGCTTGATACTGAGCTGGCTTGGAGCTGGAGCACGGCCTCGGAATCTACTCTTTTAAGCCGACTTGACTTTGTTAGATTTTGCAGCCAGAGCAATATTTCTTTAACCATCTGCTTACTGTACTGTAATCAACTGCACCTTCATCTTTCGCACAAAAAATGTTTTTGGTTGCTGCCGCGGCGTTACAGCCCAGTTCAAACTCGTAGAGCATATATGAGTGAATTAGAATAAATTGCATGTTCCTGTCATTCCAGCAACTACAACAAAGCTACACATTACAGCCGATAGCTACCACAACTTGAAATACTTCGGTCACATGATATACTTACGGCAAACTACATGTATAGCCAAACTTCTGATGGCCCAGTAGGCTGGGGCTGTCGAATACACCGACTGCATCTCTGAAGTAGAGTATGACACTAAAAAATCTGATGGTGAGGTTCCAGTTGGAGCTTTAGGGAATGCAGAGTACCTCTTCATTCCATCGCTCCCAGGGTCTCTCCGGCCTGAAGTGGTAGCACCTGATAGGGTCCAATCTATGGTCAAATAGAACTGTTTTATATTTAAACTGAGTGGAAAAAAATTACTAATACTAAATTAAATTGTTAGAAATAGAACTGTTCGATCATTTAACTGTGTAAATAAATGACTGATGTTTAATTGAATTGTTAGTGATACATAGCAATGCTTGAAACCATTTAACTGTATGCAAGCAAATGATTAATAGTAAGCAGAATTATTTGTATTAAATACTAATGCTTGAAACCATTTAACTGTGTGCGTGCAAAAAAAAAAGCTCAGGCTTTTTTTGAAATGTTATCAACAAAATGTGTTTACCAATCGTATATTTTATATATATATATATATATATATATATATATATATATATATATATATATTAAAACACAGTTAAATGTATGAGCAATATTTGGCATTAAATAACCTACAATGGTTGATATGCCAAAAAAACAAAGTAAACCAAACCATGTTAGACATAAAATACATGAAATGGGATTCGAACTTTCGTTCTATATTGTATTTATTTTAACAGTTAAGCGAGGCGTCCTTGTAGTGGTTAACGTTCTGGACTACAATGTAGAAGTAGGCGAGTTTGAACTCTAGTTACGCTTTTGTTAAAAAGTATGAACCCTCCTAAAAACGTCCAAAAACGGGTTAAATAGTACCTTTGCTGCTTTACAATAAGAATGGCTTTGGCATTAAATAAACCAGGAAGGTAGACATGCCATTAAAGAAAGAAACCAACCAACCATTCACGGCTTAGGTGCTTGATTTGGTTTGATTTTTTTTTAATTGCATATCAACCTTTATAGGTTATTTTGTATCAAAGCCATCTTTGTAGAAGAATATTAGTGGTACAATTGTAACATATTGACCCTCGAATGAGCCGTCAATCAAAAGATGCACCTGTGTAAATAAGCGGAAGGGCGGAAAAACAGGTGCATCCGGTCAAAGATATCAGAATATCGCCTTGACCTGTGGACGTGGTTGAATTCGGTATGCGTACGCCAACAGGAAGCAGGTGGACGTAGACAATTATATAACCAGGTGCCACAGACGGCTTGGTGCAGTTGCAGTCAGTTCGAGTTCGAGTTCAGTTCCAGTCGCAGTTGGAGATAGGATGCCCGCGGAGTGAGAACCAGCTCCAGACAGAGGGCTTGGGCCCTCAGCAGCCCACGGTTGAGCAGCCCAGCCAAGATGAGGAAGAAGTGCTGCTATAGTCGCGAGAAGAACTTTGGGTCAATATGTAGCAGTCTGTCTCCGTCTCCAACTCACCCCTCACACACAAGCAACATCTACCCTTTCGAATAAAGTCTGAGAGGTATATCTTTATAAAGAAGTGTGTTCGTTCGTTCATTGAAGTTCGTCATTATGTTTCTGCTTACATCTGCATGTATATGAGTATACAGCACAATTTAACCCATAGCTTAGAAGATAAGGTGAATCATCTTTCTTAAGAGTATTAGTCTGAAAGTGAACGTAATTGCCCTGCTGAAATTTAATCTCAATTACTACGATGTTACAGTCCAGTACATCAGCCATTACGCCACAAGGATTCTCAGATTAGGTACTGAAGTATGATATTAGTAGTGATAGCAGATGTACTGACGCAGACCATTTTGTAAGTCTAGTAAGGTTCATTATCACAAGGCGTTATACTACAATAAGTCGGAATCATTCTAAAACAGTAAGTACTTCTCATGGGCTATTTTTTTAGCAATCTCATCGTTTTTAGATCATTAATGCTGTAATGAGTTCGTTTCTAACTGGGTTCGCAAAATTTGAGGATTTCTGTGATATTCCGATACGATCAGAAATTTTCGATTAGAATGATATATAATGCAAAATCTTTGCTTGCTAATGGTAAAAAAAAAATCAAGCATTTATCCTTAAGGGATTATAACAACTTGCTTTCACTCTTGGGAAAGGCACGAGTCCCCTTGGCCTTTACCCATACTAATCTATAGGTTAATAACAAAAAAGTTGGAATTCTTTGACCATGTAAAGGCAGTTCCAGAAAAGATTACTCCAACAAATCTCCCCCGCAAAAAAACTTGGAATTCCAAGCCCAGCTAAAAGGAAGAGGAGAGGTCATCATCACCCCTAAAAAGAAACTGACCAATTGCTGAAGCAGCAGATGCGCGGTCCTATGAGCCATATAAAGCTTACAAGAACTAGAAATGTTCGAAAATAAAAAAAATTATATGAAAATTGGTACCGTATGTACTCGCTTATTATGCGGCTTTCTTTGCTTAATATTTCGGGGTCATGTCATATGCGAGATACAAATTTTTTACGTGTAAATAATTTGCCTAGTTTACATCGCGATTATTAGGCTAAAATTTAGGTTTGGTTTGGTTTCTTTGTTTAATGGCATATCAACTCTTTTTAGGTTATTTAATGCCAAAGCCATTCTCCTAGAAGAACAGTAGTGGTACTATTTAACCCATAGCTGAGAGGATAAGGGGGTTCATACCTTTCCCAAGGTTATTTGCCCGAAAGTGAATGTAACAGCGCGACTGGAGTACGAACTCGCGTACTACGATTCCGTAGTCCATCGCCTTAACCATTACACCGCGAGGACACCCCCACGTTAGGTGTCAGAAAGTAGAATCATACATGAGTATATCAGTACATTATCAAAAACTAATTTTAAAAAACTTTATAGATTAACCTTTCAAATAGTTAATGGCAACAAAAAATAGTCGTATTATTGCATCAATGAGATTAAATCTACTTTCCATTTTTAACTTATGATAACCAGGATACCTAAAAAGAAGACATTATTATTTTTTTGAATTAACCTTCTCAATTTTCAGAAACTATTCTCTGGTTTTATTCCAATGTGTTTTCCTCGCTGAGTTCAAAGATCGAATGACATCAATTTTGAACAAATGTAAGACCAATTTTTTTTAGGCGGACTAAATTTTTTGATCCATAGCAGCGATATATCTACTCATTTGGTTTGTAACGAAGAGTGAAAGATCTCGAGTTCCCAATCTTTCTTTCATTTTTTTCAATCGGTGAAATTTTTGTCTTTTCTTTTCGGAATAAAAGTGTTTTGGATAATTTGACTATCAATATTCAGTTATTTTTGTTTGTATTTTTTGTTTCTTTTGCTTTTTTTTTGTTTTGTTTTGTTTGATTTTTTTATATATTATCTTTTACTTTAAAGAAACACTAATTTAGTCGAAAGTAAATCCTGATGAAGCAAAATCTAAAGAACAACCATTTTAATATGAAAAGAGTTTTCCAAATCAAAACTCAGACATTACTGATACGTAAGAAAGAACGGCTTTAAACTACATAAGTAGGAAAATTGCTGCAATAGACATCTGTGGTTGAAAGGATAAATTATCTATTACTTGACTATGATATGAGAAAACGTATCTAAGTCTACTTGAATTATGGATCTAACATGCAAGAGCTCCGAAAGATGGAAGAAAAAATCTTAATATTAGAAAAAAGAAGAAGAAAACGTTCTAATAAATCAGCAGAATCAAATTCTTCATAATGATGACAATGATGATGTGATATCTATACAAATTATGACAATATGGTGAATAGGAAGCTGATTTTAATAATACGATTTAAGGATTTCACGAAATTATAACTTGGATTTTTATTCATCTACTTTGTATTGAAATCGATCCAGACAATAGTTACACGTCATAACAAAGGTAAAGTTATTTACAAAGGAATGAGAGCCAAGCGGCGCTTGGTGGATATGACCTTAAAATAGATAAATATTGATAAATATTTGTTTTGTGTTTCGGTTTAATTATATTTACTATCATTATTTTCTATGGCATTTCCATTTTACCGAAGATCTGTGTTATCCAGTAGTTTGTTTTTTAAATGGTTTTATACATGTCATATTGAATAGTCGTGTTGATTACAACACACATATAGTATAAACTATTAATTCTTCTTTAAAGATAACTAACAGACTAACAAACTTACTTGCTAGATAGCTTGTTCACTAGTTAGCTAGGTAGATAGATAGAGAGATAGATAAAATGCAACATAAAATTTCTGGGAAATTGATCATAAAAAATATTTAACCTAACAGCTCATTTTCATCACCGTAGAAAATTTTTTTATAATTAATTATTGACACGGACGTTCACAAATAATTTGAAAAAGGATCGTACTATATTTGGTTCGCATTTGCCGTTCAAATTAGCTGAAAATAGAGGGAGCATCTTGTATTTAAATATAAGTTTGTAACTGATACAAATATATATGTACGGAAATATTATTTATAACACTGGCCTGCGATATTTCCAAGGTCGAATATATAATAGGTAATAATAAAGCAAGGTATTACACTAAATCAAATATTCATTCTCATTTTTCTAATCAGATTAAATTTTTAAGATACAAGCTCTTACTTGAAATGTATAGAATAGTATTATAATTCTATTTTCTTGTTGAATTATAGAAATAATGCACAAATTTTGGGCTGATATATTCATAGAAAGCTCAAATTGTGTCATCGTAAACTGAAAAATAAACAAAAGAAGCTATTTACGGCTGAACGGTCTTTCAGGAACTTCCTCCTATGCTCGGCAGCCACCGCATCATGTTTCAAGAACCAGCAGGAGTCAATGAGAAATTTTACGCTCCACCGGAGTTGGTAGCGCTCTTCCATCACGCGAATGTCTCGGTGAAAGCTCTCATCCTGCTCTTCACTCAAATCTCCACAGTTCTTTGGAAAAAGTCCAACTGTAACTGCAAAAAGTGCAGTTTGACTGATATTCGTGTCCCGGGTTGGCGAAAACTCTTCAGTAGCTCTTCAATTTCCTTTTCGTATTCCACACCCCGCTGATTTCCCAGGAAGTTTCTTACTACTAGCTTCAGTGACTGCCAGGGGACAGTTAAGCTTTGCTCAGTGCTTCGTCAAACATTGGGTCCTTCATGAGTTCTCTTATTTGATGACCGTCAAATATACCAACCTTGAGTTTCTCCATGTTTATCCGTGGAAACTTCTGGAGGAAAGCAAATCCACGGCCTTTTCTGTCCATTGCCTTCATAAAGTTATTAATTACTTCTGACTTGATATGTAAGGGTTGAAGTAGTATTTTGTTCGGTTCAACGAGAGGATGAGACTGAACGTTTTGTGAGCTAGGTTTTAACGCTTGTCTTAACGACTGCTCTTTTCAGACATAATGTCGATCATCAGTTCAGCTGACAAAGAGATACAAAATTCATTACTTATATATTCCATGTGTTCACTTTTAAACCGATTTTAGCTTTGGTTTTGGTTTGGTTTGGTTTGTTTGGTTTTATGGCATACCAACCTTTGTAGGTTATTTAACGCCAAATCCATTTTTGTGTAAATAATCTGTTCTATTGAAAACAGTTCAGTTTAGCATAAGTACACAGTTTAATTGTCAAAAACATTTCCATTTCAAACTATTCAAGCAGTTATATGTAACAATTCAGTTAAGTGTAAATACAGTTTTAATGCCGAAAAACAGTTCTATTTGAAATAATTCAGTTAAGCATAAGCACGCAATTTAAGTGTAAGAACGGTTTAATTGTCAAAAACGTTTCTATTTCAAGCTATTCAGTTTACTCAATTCCTTTTAGCATTAGTATGCTGTTAGTTCTATTTAACCCATAGATAGGGCCCTATCAGGTGCTACCAATCCGGGCCAGAGTGGACCTGGGAGCGATGGCAATGAAGGGGTACTCCACGTTCTCCAAATCTCCAGCACTGCTGGAACCTCACCATCAGATTGTTTAGCGTCATAATCAGGACACTCGTTAGAGGGGTCTTACCCTTCTGCAGAGGTGCAGTCAGTATATTCTACAGCCCTAGCCGACTGGGCAATTGGTTTTGGTTTTGGTTTCATTGTTTAATGGCATATCAACATTCATGGGTTATTTAATGCCAAAGCCACGGAGACTTCTTGAAATCAATGTTGATATTCTTCCTATGCGGATCTGATATTAGTAATATGTTGTCAGCAAATCTAAAATGGTTCAAATATTCTCTGTTTATTTTCTTTGGCATTCTGTCCTAGCTCATTTTACGCAATATGCTTTCAAAACATGCTGTAAATAATTTAGACGAAATTGTATCTTCTTGCCTCACTAATGATTTTTTTTTTATCGCATTTGTGTCTTTGTGTTACCGAATTAAAGCAATACTATTTTCGCATATTCTTCCTATAACTTTTACAAATACACGAGTATATATATATATATATATACATATATATATATATATATATATCATGACAATTTATTAACGTCTTCCTTATTATTCTAGTTGTATTATATCCGTGTAATAAGAACTGGTAAACAACAGTGAATCGGAGATCCGGAAAGCCATTATCGAAAAGATAAATACAAAATACTTGCTATTTACTTTTGAGTGTGTGTGTGTGTGTGTGTGTGTGTGTGTGTGTGTGTGTGTGTGTGTGTGTGTGTGTGTGTGTGTGTGTGTGTGTGTGTGTGTGTGTGCGCACGAGTGAACACGCGTGTGCGTATATATATATCTGCATAGATAGATAGGTAGATAGATAGATATTGAAATAGCTAGATAGAGAGGAGACAAACAGACAGAAAGTGACAGAGACAGAAAGAGAGAGAAAAAGTGGGAGAGAAAGAGAGAGAGAGAGAGGGGCGGGGAGTGAACAGATTAAGATAGGCACATATAGATAGTCACGAACAGACTGTGATAAATACACACACACACACACACACACACACACACACACATATATATATATATATATATATATATATATTGAGAGAAAGAGAGAGATACAAGTAGATTAAGATGTTTAGCTATAGATAGTTACGAACAGATAGCGAGAGATATAAAAACAGATTAAGATAAATATAAATAGCAACGAACAGACTGAGATAGATAGATAAAGAGAGAGAGAGGGGGGGGTAATGTTTACGTGTTCCAGGACCAAAAGAGTTTCTTGTAAAGAAAAAATAAACATGAATTTATTTGTGAGTAATTAAGAGACAGTATTTTTAAAAATCTATATCAATAAATTGGTCATTGTTTTAAGAGAGAAGTTTTTCATGTGGCTTAAGTAAAATATTGATAAAGTAGAACTTATTTGATAATTTGATAGATAGCCTTAAGCTTCAGTTTCACGGCAATATTACATTCATTTAGGCTTTCAACCACAGATACATTAGGACATACACACAAACGTACGTAGATACGTCCATAAGTCCAAAAGAAAACATTTATTCTATCATCATCAAGTCACACTGACAGCGCAGGGTTCTCTCTCTCACTCACACACACACACACACACACTCTCTCTCTCTCTCTCTCTCTCTCTCTCTCTCTCTCTCTCTCTCTCTCTCTCTCTCTCTCTCTTTATTCTTTCATCCATCGCTCCAAGTAGATGTTCCAAATTCCATTCATTGTCCGCACAGATATGAGGTAAATCTTAACTAGTCGGCCAACATTGGCGCATCCAAGTGTCTGAGTCCATAAGAGAACGTTGATAACAACAGATATCTAGATTTCAATATAATCTCCTTGTTTGTCAAGACATTTAACAGAATTCATCTTTATTAATCACAAAACTACCATTTTACTGTAAATATTTCAGATCGAAGCTGGTGTGAGACTACAGAATTATTTATCTACTCCGCATTCTGTGTTTGTATTTGGTTTCTTTGTTAAATGAAATATCAACCTTCGTGGGTTATTTAATACCAAAGTCATTCTTATAGAAGAACAGTAGTGATGCTATTTAACCCATAACTGGGAAGATTAGGGGTTTCGTATCTTTTCCATGGGTATTTGTCCGAAAGTGAACATAATAACGAGACTGGATTTAGAACTCGTTTACAACGATGCTGCAGTCCAGTGTTTTAACCATTGCACCACGAGGACACCTGTATGTGTGTATAAGTGAGAGAGAGACGGTGGTGGGGTTGTTGTTTTTTTTGTTTTTTGCTGTTTTTATATTTTTTTTATTTGTGTTGCTATTTTTTTTAATATTTTCCCTTGAATTTAGATTTGGTTTGGTTTCTTTGTTTACTGGCATATTAATCGTGGTTGGTTATTTAATGCCAAATCTATCCATGTAGAAGAACAATAACGCTAATATTTAAGCCATAGTTGGGTTCATACCTTATTCTAGCGTATTAGTCCAACAGTGAACGTAATAACGAGACTGGAGTTTGAACTCACTTACTATAATATCACAGTTCAGAGGAGGTGCCCGTGGTGTAATAGTTATCGTCGTAGGAAATGGACACAGCGACACGAGTTCAAATATTGGACGAGACTGGTTGCATTTCACATAGCATATACCCTTGGGAAAGGTATGAATCCAATTATTCTCCCTCCAGCCTGATTTCTTCAGGCTTGGTGAGGCAACTAGTCTTGGACAAGGAAAACTCTGAATTCAAACCTGTTAAACTCTGCTCAAAAATTGACCTTGAGTCATATCCTGCCCAAGCGGAAGGATTGGTAAATATGATAATGTCACAGTTCAGCACATGAGCCACTGGGTCTCAGGGACTTCCCATTAAATTCAGATGTGTTCCAATTTTCACCTAAGACTATACAGTTGTAGACAATGTTATTTTTATATTTAATATTACTTTGGTTGTCATACAATAAGAAGCAAGCAAATAATTTTCCTAACAAACTCGTAATCGTAAGATCCAATCAACTGGCCACTATGTCGACGAGGTTTAGAATATGTTGACTATATCCCCTGCTGAGGGGTAAGACCCTTCTTCCTCGACCAAAAAAAGAGATATACTTGATATGACGCTAAACTATTTTTATTACTTTGAGCATTCGAACTATTGTCTTCAGCTTCATTATTATAATCCTAACGTGTCGGCCGATACGTCTTTCGGCCTTCTTCGGTTGTTTCATGTCGAACTCGGAATCCAACAAAATGAAACACCCGAAGGAGACCGAGGGACGTATCGACCGGAACATTGTGAGTATAAAAATGTAGATGAAGACAATAGTCCGAATATTCTAAGCGATAAAACTTACTAAGTAACCATCGTCAAGCTTCATAGCAGAAATTTAAACAAATAATACCTTCAACTATGTCTAATGCTGAAGTTCCAATTCTGGAGCTTGGGGGTGTGTGAAGTCACTCCTTCGCTGACATTACTCCCAGATCCACTGTGACTCGGATTAGTAGCACCTGTTAGGGTTCCATCTATGGATCCAATTGATCGGTTTGAAACGTATTACGACCAAATAGGAATACCAAATGCTATATATGTATGCATAAATCGTTTGTATTAAAAATGGTTACTTGAAGCCATAATTGCTCACTAAAGATTATTATTAGTAACTTAAAACTATATAATCGTGTATAAATGATTAGTATCATATTTTAATACTTGAAACCATAAAACTCTGTGTAAATTATTTGTATTAAATAGGAATACTTAAAATCATAGAGGGGTAGTGGCTAAAGTACTGGACTGTGAGATCATAGGATACGAGTTCGAACTCTAGTCGTGCTATTACGTTCACTTTCAGACTAATAACCTTTGGAAAGGTTTGAAACCCCTTATCACACTGGTTATGGATTAAATAGTACCACTACTGTCTTTCTACAAGAATGACTTTTGCATCAAATAACTCACGAAGATTAAGATGCCATCAAACAAAGAAACGAACCAAACCTTGATACATAACGGTGTGCAAAAATCTCTTTAGAAACCTGTACACAAAACAATGTAGATGTAAATGTACACGATTACCAAAGAATAATTCTACGCAGGTAGTCATACCGTTAAAATAAATTAATTATTAGTAATCGTAAATGCTTAACATTCAATAGAAAGTTACTAGTTTTTGTTTTATTTATTTGCTTGTTAGTTTATTCTCCAAGTATTCGTTGCTTATTTCCAATAACACCAGCTCAATGGACAAACAAATCAATAATTCCTTAGCCAAATCAGTAGTTATTGATAGATTGATTTTAATTACATGTAAACCCGTCTGGGCTTATTTTATGCCTTATTGTTGGGGAATTGCTTACATTGTACATCTATATTTACATTTTTGTATAGTTTCTTAATATTTTTGGCATATGGCTCTACATCAAGTATTCCGATCTAATGCAAACAATTTTTAAAGGAGGTGTCCTCGTGGTGTAATGGTTAAAGCGATGGACTGCGGAATCGTAATACGCGAGTTTGTACTCCAGTCGCGCTATTACGTTCACTTTCGGCCAAATACCCTTGGGAAAGGTATGAATCCCCTTATCCTCCCAGCTATGGGTTAAATAGTACCACTACTGTTCTTCTAGGAGAATGGCTTTGGCATTAAATCACCTAAAAAGATTGATATGCCATTAAACAAAGAAACCAAACCAAACCAATTTTTAAACAGATTTATTTGAGCCTTATAGGGAACATAAACAAGTGCTACAACTCCGGTAGAGAGTAAGGGCAATAAAGGAATACTCTTCATTCCCCAGACCTTCACGGCTGGAGCTGTAGAATACACCGACTGTATGTCTGCAGAGACGTCAGACTCCCCTAACGAGTGTCCTGGATATGAGACAAAACAATCTCATAGTGAAGCTCGAGTAATGCTGGAGCTTTGGGAAATGTAGAGTAACCTTTTATTGTCGTTGCTTCTAAGTCCACTCTGGTCCGGAATGGTAGCACCTGATAGGGTCCTATCTATGGGTCAAATAGAAGTGTTTTACATCTAAACTGTACTTATGCTAAACTGAATTGTTTAAAATATAACTGTTTTAACATTTAATTGTGTGTAAACAAAAACTGTGCTTATTCTAAACAGAATTGTTAAAATTAGAACTGTTTATATGTATAAAAATGTATTTGGCATAAAATAACCAACAATGGTTGAAATGCCATCAAACCAAATCAAACCAAGCCAGACTATCAGAACAGGAGCCTTACCTCCAGATACAAAAAGTATCATAACCAAGACCCCGCCTTTGGTGTGTGGGGTGGGGCTTACCCTCATGCAAAGGATACAGTCCAAGTATTCTTAGCCCGGCTGACATTATGTAGTCATTAGCTGAATTTTGATCTGAAATTTTCTTCATGTTATCTTCGATCCATATAACTATTATTCACCACTAGAATAAGTGCATTGAAAAAGAAGGAGATTATGTTGCAAAATAAATATTTCTTTTAAGTAAATGTATAGTATTACTATATAACAATTTAACATCTGTCATTTGTTTGCACACATAGTTTGTAGATAATTTCATTTTTAAATGAGTTAAAACTAATTAGTTTGCACACTAGTATTGCAATTTTTTCTACACAGTTAAATGGTTCCAATTATTGCTATCTAACACTAATAATTCTAATCGATCACTTGTTTGCTCACAGTGAATTTGTTACAAGAATTACTATTTAACATGAATTATTCTATTCAATACTATTCATTCATTTTCACACAGTCAAATGAATCTACGTATTGCTATGTAATACCAATAATTCGATTTAGGCAAACAGTTAAAGAGTTCCATGCATTACTTTTTAACATTAATCATTCTATTCAACATAACTCATTTGTTTGTACACAGTTTAAACATCAAACAGTTCCATTTGACCCATTGATGGGATCCTATCAAGTGCTTCTACTCCGGGTCAGAGTGGACATGGGAGCAATGGCAATGAAGGGGTACTGCACATTCTTTAAAACTACAGGCCTCAACATCAGATGGTTTTGCTTCATAAATAAGACAAATTGTAGGAAGTCTTACCGCTCTGCAGAGATGCAGTCGGTATATTTTACAGCACAGGCTGATTGGACTTGAAAGTCAGGTTTAACAACGGAATTGGGTTATTATTCTTATTATATTTTCTTGGTCATTGTCATGAATATTAGTTGATGATACTTAGAAGTTTTCTCTATATCTTTGTTGGCTTGAGTAATACAATTTTATTGTTTTCATACTCGCCAAGAGAATTCCATTCATTCAAGTCTTTTTGAGAATGTGTTACTAACACATTTGATGCGTTTGACAGAAAGAATTAAAAACGGTAAACATCTCGAAAGATTGCTGCTATAGAAATAAAGATATGTTTCTCAATATACGAAGGAAAATGATATAAAATAGATGCTATCTTGTCAGTAACATCAAAGGTAAATCTTTGCAATGTTAAATTCCCAATTATTTGACACTTAAACGTGCTATTCAAAAGATATTGATCAAAAAATCAAAAAGTGTCTTTCAACTTTTCGATAAAATTGTTGAGGTATTATTTTTTTAGACAATATTTTAGAATTATAGTAAGTACGTACTAAGTTTTACTTCATTTCGTACATAACAAACGCAATATCAAAAGTGTGCAAAGGTTAGGTTATTTTGTTTAATGACATACCAACTCTTGATTATTTAATGGCAAATCCTGTTTATACATACAGGGGCGGCCATAATGTTCAGAACGGCATAGCTTCGTCAGAAAAAGTTGGTATAACATTTTTTCTAAGTTGTTTTAGATTCTATAATTTTCACAGAAAATAGATACAATAATAATTGTTATTCTATGAAATTTTGGTGTTATTTGATATGATAATAAAAAAAGTATTGAATGATTTAGTGATTCACGGCAAAACCCAGGACGGCTAAAAGGATCAGAACAATTGAAAAAAATGAACAAAATACTCAAATATATATATATGATTATATATGTCTATTATATATGATTTTTAAGTGAGTAGTTTGTGGGTAATATTATTTTAAAATGAGCCTGGGCTTATTTAATTGTATACAGTTAAATATTTTCAAGTATCGCTATTTAAAGTATCGTTCTGTTCGCACACAGTAAAATAGATTCAAGTATTGTAATTGACTAAACAGTTCTATTTGACCCATAGATTGGACCCTAACAGGTACTAATATTCCAGGTCAAAGTGGACCTGATAGTAAAGGCATTGAAAGTGGTACTCCACATTCTCCAAAGCTCCAGGGCGGAAGCCTAACCATCAGCTCTAGTTTAGTGTCATATCCAGGACAATCGTTGAGCGGAAGGAGGTCTTATCCCTTTACAGAGATGCAGTCAGTCTATTCTACAGTCCCAGCCCACAAGATAGCCAAATGTGCTTGACATTCTATGAAGATGGAAATCAATAATGTTGTAATTGCCTATGAGGCAAGGTTTTCTTGCTTGGTGTGGCATTGTTAATGGAGAATTTACCGCGCGTCCAACGTCTTTGTGCTCCGCCCTACAGGCGTCCTGGTCACTTCGTTACAGACTCGCTACGCTCACACTCTTGGCCAGTATGCGAAGTGTTCACAGCACAACCTTACAATACAGTATACGAAATATTATATAATCTCAAAAACATTGTCTCCTCAGAAAATGAAGAAAGGTATGACCGATATTATTTTAGCCTAAATTTTTGCTGTCTCTCTGTCTCCAGTGAAAGTCCATCAGCTAACCCTGATGGGGAAATCTCTCGAGGAGTAATATAATAATAACGATTAATCACATAATTAGAGAATACTGCAAATTAACGGAAAAAGACTACAAAACTAGCCACGATTGGATGGTAAAGATGACCCACTGAGAATAGCACAAGAAATTGAAATTTGACCATACGAACAAATCGTATACAGAAAAATTATAACCTATAGTAGAGAATGAGAAACACAAAATTTTCTGGGATTTTGAGATTCAAACAGATCACTTAATCTTGGCTAGAAGACCAGACCTAGTGATAAGACAGAAAACCTATCGAATAGTGGATTTTGCCGTCTCGGCGGGCCACAGAGTGAAAATCAAAGAAAACGAAAAGAGAAACAAATACTTAGACTTTATCAGGGATGGTGCATCAAGATAACAGTGATACCAATTGTAATTAGTTCGCTCGGAACGATCCCCAAAGACTTAGTGAAGGGGCTAGAAGAGTTGGAAATCGGAGATGGAGCAGAGACCATCCAAACTAAAGAATTGTTGAGGTAAGCTAGAATACTTAGAAGAATCCTAGAGACCGGAGGAGACTTGCTGTGACTCAGACTCCAATGAAAGACCATCAGTTAACGATGGTGTGAAAAACTCGCGAGGAGTAAAATAATAATGATAATAATAATTTTGCCAAAGAAGTAAAAAAAGCTATGGTACATGAGGGTGATGGTGATACCAATTGTAGTTGGTCCTCAAAGATTTCGAAAAAAAGATAAGATGAATTGGAATTCAGAGAGAGAATCAAGATCATACAGACAGATTATTGATATGATTGGCTAGAATACTGAGAAGAGTCCTGGAGACCTGGGGAGGCTTGCCGTCACTCAGTAAAAAATTTCAAGCAAACGCTGGTGTGAAAAACCCTAAAAGAGTGAAATAATAATAATAATAATAATAATAATAATAATAATAATAATAAAACAGAATTTCTTCCAATAGAAAGCGCAAAGCAACGCCACAAGGAACAATTTTATAAAAGCAAAACTTGTGAATACGTAAAAGAATAGTAAGTACAGGCGATGTGGAAAAAGAGATGAAACAGCGAATCAAATTATAAGTGAATGCAGCAAACTAGCACAAAAAGAATGCAAGAATAGACATGACTGGGTAGGAAAGGTAATTCACTCTGAATTGTACAAAAAGTTGAAATTTGACCATATTACCAAAGGGTATATGCAAAAACCAGAATCCGTCCAAGAAAATGAGACGCATAAAATTCTTTGGGATTTTTTAATACGATCGTATCACCTAATCTCAAGAAGAAGATCAAACCTAGTATTAACATGAAAGAGGACATACATTTGGGTGGATGTTGCTGTCCTAGTGGACCACAGAGTAAAAATCATCATCATCATCATGTCACGCCACCAGCGCAGATCTCCCTGACCCTCTCCCACCGCCCTTCTCTATCGTCCATCGCTTCCGGTAGGTCTTCGTGGCTACACCCTGTATCGGCAAAGAGCTGCTGTGTGTAGGTTCTAGCTGATCGTCCTACCTTTGCTCGTCCACGTGAAGGGGTTCACAGGAGTATGTCACTTATAAGTTCGTCCCTAGTTCTCCAGCAGTGCCCCGCATGTCTGGTTCGTCTAACTTGGATAGTCTTCGTGATGGGTGGTAAGTGGCAGTACAGCTGCTGCTTTGTGAGGTGGTGCCTCCAGGACTTGTTCAATATTGCTCGCAGCAATCTTGTGTAGTTGCTATCAAACTTTTTCTCCATACGTTTAGTTAGCAGAGTGAAAATAAAAAGTGAAAATAAAAAAGCGAAAAGATCGGCAAAAATCTGTACTTTGTCAGGGAACTAAAAAGCTGTGGAACATGAAAGTGACAGTGATACTAATTGTAATTGTTGCACTTGGAATGGTCCCCAAAGGATTGGAAAAGAGATTTGAAGAAGGGGAAATCAGAGAAAGAATCGAGAACATCTCGACCACAGCATTGTTATGATCGGCTAGAATACTGCAAAGAGTCCAGGTGACCTGAGGAGACTTGCTGTCACTCAGATTCCAGTGAAAGGATACTAGTTAACGCTCCCGTGAAAAACTCGAAGTAAAATAATAATTATATAGATGTATACAGCAACTTTAGACTATTGACCCTTTAGTATCTGGTTGTCCAATTCTGGTTTGGTTTGTTTGGTTTTATGGCATATCAACCTTTATAGGTTATTTAACGCCAAATCCATTTTTATGTAAATAATCTGTTCTATTGAAAGCAGTTCAGTTTAGCATAAGTACACAGTTTAATTGTCAAAAACATTTCCATTTCAAACTATTTAAGCAGTTATATGTAATAATCCAGTTAAGTGTAAATACAGTTTTAATGTTGAAAAACAGTTCTATTTGAAATAATTCAGTTAAGCATGAGCACGCAGTTTAAGTGTAAGTACGGTTCAATTGTCAAAAACGTTTCTATTTCAAGCTATTCAGTTTACTCAATTCCTTTTAGCGTAAGTATGCTGTTAGTTCTATTTAACCCATAGATAGAGCCCTATCAGGTGCTACCACTCCGGGCCAGAGTGGACCTGGGAGCGATGGCAATGAAGGGGTACTCCACGTTCCCCAAAGCTCCAGCACTGCTGGAACCTCACCATCAGATTGTTTAGTGTCATATCCAGGACACTCGTTAGGGGGGGTCTTACCCTTCTGCAGAGGTGCAGTCAGTGTATTCTACAGCCCCAGCCGACTGGGCAATGTCCAATTCTGATACCAAAAGAAGACAAAGATCGACATGAAAAGATTAGGCAATATATCTATTGGAATACCTGTCATTATTATTTTTCATTCTGAAAAATGGCAGGAACATCTTGAACCAGTGAGAGAAGGCCATGAAGTCAGTATTCCTTGATACTTTTCCTTTCATTCTGACAGACATATAAAAGGTAATACACTAGACATGGTGATTAAAGACCACAAACATAAAAATTATCTTCTAGGTATGCCAGTATCATCAGATAAGAATATATCTTTTAAGAAATATGATAGAGTTAGTAAATCTAAAGATTTTGAAATTGAAC
Organism: Sepioteuthis lessoniana; assembly: GCA_963585895.1. Lineage (NCBI taxonomy): Eukaryota > Metazoa > Mollusca > Cephalopoda > Myopsida > Loliginidae > Sepioteuthis > Sepioteuthis lessoniana. The sequence goes on from OY757909.1 coordinate 68,015,381, forward strand.
AGATGTGGCATCTTAAAACTACTGTTATACCTATAATTATTCGGGATCCAGGAATGACACAGAAAAGTAGAGACAAGCACATCAAAATCGCTGGTAGCAACCTATTTACAAGAGGTTAAAATATTTTGCACCATTTAAACTGCTCATCTAGTCAAGAGAGTCTTATCAATATAAAGAAAGTGAAATCAATGTACATGTGAAGTATCACTATACATCAGAAATGCATATATTTTCTACTTTACCAAGACTCGAGCATACACCCGAAAAGGGATCGTACTAAACAGAAATGATAATAATCACAGCAGAGTTACTCTACATAGATCAACACATCTTAAGTGAAAACAAGACCAGACGAAAAAACCAAGCCATGGCCTGGATTGACTACAAAAAGGCATATGATATGGTTCCGTAAAGCTGGATAATAAACTCAAAATATACAAAATATCACATGAAGTCATAAACTTCATCGAGAAAACAATGAAAACCTAGAGAGTTGAATTGACAGAAGGAGGAAAAAGCTTGGCCGAAACAAAGATCCAAAGAGGTATTTTCCAAAGAGATGCACGATCACCCTTACTATTCATAATCACCATGATGCCCCTTAACCACATACTCAGAAAATGCACTGCTGGATACAAACCTAGTAGATTACAAGAAAAGATCAATCATCTAATGTACATGGATGACATCAAACTATTTGCAAAAAATGAAAAAGAACTGGAAACCCTAATTCACACAGTTAGAAAATACAGTCAAGACACGGGAATTGAATTTGGCAAAGAAAAATGTGCCAAGCTTGTAATGAAAAGTGGCAATCGACATACGACTAACGGAATAGAACTACCAAATCAAGACAAAATTAGAACGCTCGGAGAAAACGAAACTTACAAATACTTGGGAATCTTGGAGGCTAACACCATCAAACAAGTGCAAATGAAAGATAAAATTCAAAAAGAATATCCCAGGAGAACTAGAAAACTACTCGAGACAAAACTCTCTAGCAGAAACCTTATCAAAGGAATAAATATTTAGATACTCGGGACCTTTTCTCAAGTGGACCAGAGATGAACTTAAACAAATGGACCAACGAACTAGAAAACGAATGACCATGCACAAGGCATTACATCACAGAGACGACGTTGACAGACTATATGTATCAAGAAAAGAGAGGAGAAGAGGACACTGCCAGCATCGAAGATAGCGTTGACATATCTATACAACGACCCGAAGATTACATAGAAAAACACGAACAAAGACTGATTACAGCCATCAGAAACAATACTTACAACACGATAGATAATAGAATGACAATAACCAGGAAACAAAAATGGGAAGGAAAACAACTCCATGGGCGTTTTAAACAACTAATAAACAAGATCTCACACGACAAAACCTGGACATGGCTAAGAAAAAGAAACTTTAAGAGAGAAACAGAATCTCTCCTAATGGCAGCGCAAAACAACACCATAAGAACCTATCATATCAATGCAAGAATAGATAAGACGCAACAAAATAGCAAATGTAGGCTATGCGATGACAGAGATGAAACCATCAATCACTTAATAAGCGAATGCAGCAAATTGGCACAAAAAGAGTACTAGACAAGACACGATTGGGTGAGCAAGGTGATCCACTGGGAAATGTGCATAAAATTTAAATTTGACCATACCAACGAATGGTATATGCACAGCCCAGCAACTGTCCTAGAAAATGGCATGTATAAACTCCTATGGGACTTTGACATACACACAGATCACTTATACTCGGCCAGAAGACCAGACCTTATAATAATAAAAAAAGAGGAAATTTGCAAAATTGTCGACTTTGCTGTCCCAGCTGACTATAGAATAAAATGAAAGAATGTGAAAAGAAGAATAAGTACCCCGACCTTGCTAGACAATTGAAGAAGTTGGCGGACGTGGAGACCATCCAAACGACAGAATTATCGAAGACAGCCAGAATGCTGAGAAGAGTCCTGGAGTAAATAATTTGGACTATCCCAGAGAATTGGTAAAGGGACAAGAAGACTTGGAAAGAAGAGGATAAGTAGAGACTATCCCGACTACAGCATTATGAACATCGGCCAGAATACTGAGAAGAGTCCTGGAGATTTGAGGAGACTTTCTGTCTCCGGAACTCTAGTGAAAAACCATCAGCTAACGCTGATGGGAAAAACTCGAAAACCAGTAAATCATCATCATAATAATAAATTCCTTGTAACGGTGAACAAGAAGAAAATAACTTGCTCTCAAGAGGATTTTGTTGTTACAGTGGACCATAGGGTGAAAATAATGGATAGTGAAAGATAAACAAATATTTTAATCTTACCAGAAAGTTGAAAAGGCTGTGAAACATGAAGGTGACGGTGATACCAGTTGTGGAGAGTGCCCTTGGAATAGTCCCCAAAGGCCTAGAAAAGATATTTGGGGAATTGGGGATGAGACAAATAGAGACCCTCCTAATCACAGTACTACTGAGATCAGCTTGAATACTTAGAAGAGTCCCAAAGATCTACGGAGGATTGCTGCTACTTATATTTCTGTGAAAAACCCACAATTAAATCTGCTGTGAAAAACTCGCAAGGAGTAAAAAGTGTAACGTAGACACGGAGTGAAATGCACATGGTGACTGTAAATTTCTCGTCAATTTGATCATTGCTCTGATATTTGGTCTATCACTGATATTGAGAATTCTTGATTTATAATTATGGAAAACTATGATATTGGTGGATATATATATATATATATATATATATATATATATGAAATTGTACAGAGATAAACCAATACAAGGTTTTAAGAGGATTTATTTGTAGCAATTTTTGCCAAAGTTGAACGTTTCGGTTTTTAGACCTTCATTAGGGCATGTAAGTTACTAAATGAAGCAAACTTGCTCGTCCTGATGAAGGTCTAAAAATCGAAACGCTTAATGTTGACAAGTATAGCTATAAATAAAATCATCTGAAAACCTTGTTTTTTCCATCTTTGTACATTTTCATATTGTCGGATTTATTTCCAGTTTTTCCCATATATATATATATATATATGTGTGTGTGTGTGTGTGTGTGTGTGTGTGAGAGAGAGAGAGAGAGAGAGAGAGAGAGAGAGAGAGAACACAAATAAGATTGCATAAATATATATAACTGTATTTATTCTTGGATTGCTAAATATTCATATTTTTGTAGAGTTTGCTTATTAATGATACCTAATAACATACCTTGTGAATGTTTAAAGTTCACATAGAAAAAAATAAAATCCTTGTATCTTTAGTTTAGAAGAAAATTAACCTTTTATTTTAAAAAGGCAAGACTGTACTTATTTATGAGAAATTTTATATATATATATATATATATATATATATATATATACAAATAAATGTTTATAAATATACAAATTAATATTGTACGTACATGCAAACACACATACGTATATATATATATATATATATATGTGTGTGTGTGTGTGTGTGTGTGTGTTTACAATATTTATTTTTGGAAGACGTTTTTCATCCTAGGATATTTCCCGTCTTAAATGACACTATATTCAAAAGAGGCTAAGAGTTTCTGTTTTGAGTCAAAGTGTAATATCTCTAATCGTGGAATCTCACGTTCATTGTAAAATCTATAAACTGTAAAGTCCTTTTAAAATATATCAATGAAAATGTTTATTATTTCGAAAAGCATGAAATCTGTACTTCTATTGAAAATATTCTTTAAAACACGAAGTGATACTGGGGTGAACAATAACGAGTGTGGAATGGATGGGGCTTTGTCTCTTTTCGAATTGTCTGTAGGCACTCTGTACTAGACTATTCAAATAAACAGAGTGTTTTTTTTCTCCTGTCAGTCTTAGTTTCCGCTGATCACACACCAAAACAAAAATACAGTCACTACCATTATGAAGTGTAACACTTGAGTAACTTTTGCCGCTAAAGAGAAGACAATATTAATCAGGGGCAGTTGAATACACCAACTGTATCTCTGCGCAAGGGTTAGACCCCCACTCACCCAACGAGTGTCCTAGATATGACATTAAACTATTTGATGGCCTGGCTCTAGCCTCGGAGATTTGGAGAATGTGGAGTACCTATTCATTGCCATTACTACCAGGTCCACTCTGACCCAGAGTTGTAGCATCTGATAGGGTCCTATCTATGGGTCAAATAGAACAAACAATGTGTGCAAGCAAATGATTGATGTTAAATTATGACCGTTATGTAGTAATACTTGGAACCGTTTAAGAATGTTATCTACAAAATGTGTTTAGAAATCATATATACTTAATATATATATATATATATATATATATATATATATATATATATATATAAAGAGGGATTAGTATTAAATAACCTACGATGGTCGATATGCCAAAAAAACAAACCAAACCAAAACAAAATTAAATGTTAGGGCTGACAAAAAGTATCCGCCAGACATATCATCGGAGTGACTAGCCAAGTAATTATATAGGCAGTCAGTTTATGAGACAAAGAGTTTTACGGTTGGATCACTGTACGTAGTTATTATTGCTTTGATGCAAATAAACAAAATAGCCGAATAGAAGAACAGTAGTTATACTATTTAACCAACTGCAGGGAGGATAAGGGAGGTGCTCATACCTTTTCTAAAAGTATTAGTCCAAAAATGAAGTCTATATTTAAGGTTTAAAAGAAAGATGTCCTTAGCATGACACTAAACTGCACCTGATGGTGAGGGTCCTGTTCTGGGTATCTGAGGAGTACCCCGTTATTGTCATTACTCCCAAGTCTACTTGGACCTCTTAGGATCCCGTCTGTGAGTCATATAGATCTGTTTGAAAATTATTCGTACCGATTGGACTATGTGCAAAAAAAAACTTTAGAAATAGTTGCATAGGAAATATAGATATGAACATACAATGAACGTGGTTGCCTAACCTCCAGGCAAAAAATTGCCATTAAACTATTGGTTCGTTTTCTGACAACTGAAATTATTCATCAAGAATATAACATTAGTGTGCTTTTTGACTGAGTAATTGGTTTTAATCTATTTAGGGTTATTTTCCAAATCTCAACTCTAAAAGGGAAGGTCCCCGTAGCTTAGTGGGTAAACGAGTTCGGACCCCAATTGCTCTATTGCGTTCACTTTCGGACTAATACTCTTTAGAAAGGTACGAACCCACTTATTCCCCCAGCCATGGATTAAATAGTACCACTATTGTTTTAATACAATGATGGATAACCCACGAATAGGGAAATGCCATTAAAAAAATAAATGAAAATAAGGCAGCTCTTAAAATCTCTTTTAAAAAATCTCAATTTTTGTAAATCTTATCTTCCATTCATTTTCAATAATTCTCACCACAAAATAATAATAATAATAATAATAATAATAATAATAATAATAATAATAATAACGCTCGCAGAAAACGAGACCTACAAATACTTAAGAATCTTGGAGGCTGACATCATCAAACAAGTCGAAATGAAAAACAAAATTCCAAAAGAATTTCTAAGGAGAACTAGAAAACTACTCGAGACAAAGCTCTCTAGCAGAAACCTTATCAAAGGAATAAATACTTGGGCTGTATCCCTCGTTAGATACTCGGGACCCTTAGACACTTAGACAAATGGACTAAAGAATTAGGAAACTAATGACCATGCACAAGGCATTACATCACAGAGACGACGTTGACAGACTATATGTATCAAGAAAAGAGTGAGGAAGAGGACTTGCCAGCATCGAAGACAGCGTTGACATATCCATACAACGACTCGAAGACTACATAGAAAAACACGAAAGAGGACTGGTTACAGCCATCAGAAACAATACTGACAATACGATAGATAATAGAATGACAAAAACTAGGAAACAAAAATGGAAAGGAAAACAACACCAGCGGCGTTTTAAACAACTAAAAAACAATATCTCACACGACAAAACCTGGACCTAGCTAAGAAAAGGAAACTTTAAGAGAGAACAGAATCTCTCCTAATTGCAGCACAAAAAAGCGCCATAAGAACCAATTATATCGAAGAAAGGATAGATAAGATGCAATAAAATAGCAAATGCAGACTATGCTGTGACAGAGATGAAACAATCAAACACAAAATAAACGAATGCAGCAAATTGGCACAGAAGGAGTACAAGGGTAGACACGACTGGGTCGGCAAGGTGATCCACTGGGAAATATGCATGAAATTTAAATTTGACCATGCCAACAAATGGTATATGCACAACCCAGCACCTGTCCTACAAAATGACACACACAAACTCCTATGAGACTTTGATATACAAACGGATCAACTAATCTCGGCCAGAAGACCAGACCTTATAATAAATAAGTAAAGTTGGCCAGCGTAGTCGAGGGCGACCAGAAGGCTTTCTTTTCAATAGTTACTACACTTTTCAATAGTTACTACTACTTTCCCTGGATTGTTCCACTTTACCCTTGATACGTACCTTCTATTGTTGAGTGTTAAGCAAGGAGGTATCAAGTACCATTTTTAAAGTCTTTGGTATGACGCGACCAGGGTTTGAACCCAGGTCCCCTGCACTATTGGCGAACACTCTACCCATTAGGCCAATGAGCCGGTTAAAGACCTTATAATAATCAACAAATGAAGAGAATTTGCAAAATTGTCGATTTTTGCAGTCCCGGCTGACCATAGAATAAAACTGAAAGAATGTGAAAAGAAGGATCAGTACTTCGACCTTGCTAGAGAATTGAAAAAATTATGGAACATGAAAGTGACGATTGTACCAATTGTGATTGGTGCTTTTGGCACAGTAACTAAAGGATTATTAAAGGGCCTGGAAGATTTGGAAGTTGGCGGACTAGTGAAGACCATCCAAACGACAGCATTATTGAAGACGGCCAGAATACTGAGAAGAGTCCTGGAGACTTGAGGAGACTTACTGTCACTCAAACTCCAGTGGAAAACGATCAGCTAACACTGATATGAACTACTCAAAAAGAGAATAATGATAATAATAATAATGATAATTCTTTGACATACAAACGGATCACCTAATCTGAGAAGACCAGACCTCATAGTAATTAACAAAAAAAAAGAGAACTCGCAAAATTTTAGATTTTGCTTTCACGACTGACCACAAAATAAAACTGAAAAAAAGTGAAAAGAAGGATAAGTACCTTGACCTTGCAAGGGAATTAAAAAGACCACGGAACATGAAGGTGACGATTATACCTATCGTGATTGGTGCATTCGCTACAGTAACTAAAGGACTATTAAAGGGACTAGAGGACTTGGAAGTTGGAGGACAAGTGGAGACCATCCAAACTACAGCATTGTTGAGAATGGCCAGAATACTGAAAAGAGTCCTGGAGACTTGAGGAGACTTGCTGTCACTCAAACTCCAGTAAAAGACCATCTGCTAACGCTGATGTCAAAAACTCTAAAAGAGTAAACAATAATAATAATACAGCCAGTTCACACACTTTAAGTTCTTTAAATCATGCTTGCTGCATTTCGTGAAGTCTTTTAGTTTCAAAACACTAAAAATAGCAACCAGAATACTAGAGTCAATTTTTGCAAAGACGATTTTTCTAATAGCAGCATGTTTCATACGTGCATACAGAAGACTTCAGTTGAAAACATTCACTTTTTTGGAAGGGGGGTGCTATAATAACAAAAAAAATAGATAGAAGCAAAAGTTCAGCGCTGTATTATTTTGAGCCTAAATATAGTAACTTGTCGTGAAGTTAGGAGGAAATCATTGAAAAATTTATTAAGACACACGGAAAACTCAAAAGTCACCCTAAGAATTGAAATTGAATGCTTAAAGGTAAATGATGGAGCAGTATCTTTTTGTCGATCAAAAAAGATATTCCAACTTTTAACTGAAACAATATAGCTTTTGATTTTTACATATTATTTCAGCGAATAACATACGTATATATCATTAATCTAAGTCACATGGCTGTGTGTGTGTGTGTGTGTGTGTGTGTGTGTGTGTGTGTGTGTGTGTGTGTGTGTGTGTGTGTGTGTGTGTGTGTGTGTGTGTGTGTGTTTTAAATTGACAGAACATTCATAACGTTCGTATAGATAAATTGTAATTCACACTCTTACACAAATTTCAAATAATATTTGTCATATCAAATAGATATTTTACATTAAATCATTAGATATGAGGAAGGATCAATAAATCTAAAAAATAATAGGCTGTAATTAGCAGAATATTCTTCTGAATTTGTTACTGTATAATATTTTATTTACGTTATTAATATTCACGATTGAATTTGGTATATTGAAAAGAAGAAGATTATCTTACCAAATAAACGTTTACCAAACAAATAATTTTTAAATAGCAAACTTATTGATGTTCCGACGCACATATATGCAAATAAACACACACATATACACACGCATACACAAACACACACACACGCACACACACACACACACGCACATATCTATCTATCTATCTATCTCTCTCTCTATATATATATATATAATGAGACGGGATTTCTTCCAAGCTGTGACAGTGTCAATACTACTGTATGGATGCGCCACATGGACGTTAATAAAACGCATTGAGAAAAAGCTAAACAGGCGCTATGCAAGAATGCTACGAGCTATCTTGAACAAATCCTGGAAGCAACTGTATGGCCACTTACCACCCATCTCAAAATCTATCCTAGTAAGACGAGGAAGACATGCGGAACACTGCTGGAGAAGCAAGGACTAAATCATAAATGACTTTCTTCGATGGACCCCTACACATGGACGTGCCAGTGTTGGTCGACCAGCAAGAACTTATTTATATCAGCTCAGTGCGGACACAGGATGTAATTTGGAAGACCTACCGGGAGCGATGGATTATAGGGATAGAGAGAGAGAGAGAGAGAGAGAAAGAAAGAGAGTGTGAGAGAGAGAGAGAGTCAGGGAAATCAGCGCTGTTTGGGCGACTTGATGATGATAATGATTTTTCAGATATGTACGACCTCTTGAATATAATCAAAATATTTACTAATATTGACTTTTTCAGACATTAGCAGCATATACACATCCACATATATATCTACCCCACATACATGCATATTAGCATAGTGCGCGTAAAAATGGTGACATTATATACATAATGATTGGTGTTTCTTCTTAGTATTAAAATGTCTGTCTCCCACAAACTGCACTGAATCAGTATATATATATATATATATATATATATATATATATATGTGTGTGTGTGTGTGTGTGTGTGTGTGTGTGTGTGGTTAGGCAGCAGCCTTTCATTTAAGTAAGTTTGATTAGATAATAAAGACACAATTTGTCTATAAAATTTTATTAAGATCCTTGCAAGTTTCCTGATAGGTGTCTTGGTTTCAGGTTGGAATTGGTGGATGATTTTACCAAAACTGTTCCGAACGCTTTCGGGCCTTTCATAGGCCATCATCAAGGGTTGCTTGCATGTATAAAAAGTCTTTTTAAAGAGTTTTTGAAAGTGTGTTTTATGTTTTTTATAACATTACAAAATTACGTAAACGCAGAGTGGGATAAAACTGAGATGCTGATGAATTAAAAAAACAGAACACTATCAACGGAAATAGAATATTATCAAGAAATATGGAATATTAAAAAAAAAAGGTCCGAAAGCGCTGGGGACAATTTCGGTAAATTCATTCACCAATTTCAACCTGAAACCAAGACACTTATCAGGAAACTTGAAAGAATCTTAAAAGGATTATGTAGACAAAATGTTTGTTTATCATTCAATCAAACATGCTTATATATATATATATATATATATATATATATATATATATATATATATATATATATATAATATGATGTATTCTACGACATTTCACTCCTTACTGTGAAGCTTAGTAGTTTTTTTAGAATATTTTTATATTTGAAAATAATTCTATTTTTTTTTATACTTCAAAGATTTTGTTTTGTAGAAAAATTATTCCAAAAACGTTAGTGAATGCAGACAAATATTTTGAACATTTTTTCAACATTTTAATGTTTTTGATATGTAAGTTAAGGAAAAATGAGATTGTTAATGCAAGAAGAGTTAAAATGTCGTGTTTTAGTGGGATTAAAAAAATAGTTAAAATTATTTTCAAATTTGAGACTATTTTTAAACAACAACCAAATTTCTTATTATCAAATAAAATATTAAGATTCTAGAATTTTCGTACACACGCGAATGCCAATCCCTTGGTGTTTGTATGCAAGTGGATTAGTCTTGAAATGTAAATATTCTTGAAATAAACATCTGATAATAACCGAAGGCCGAAACAGTTCGAGATTAACAGTTTTATAGAATTAGAATATATTTACCAACGTTCTTGCGTTTAGTTTTGTCATTCACAAACTCTCTCTCTCTCTCTCTCTCTCTCTCTCTCTCCTCTCTCTCTCTCTCTCTCTCTCTCTGTATATATATATATATAGGTAGGAAACTTCCATCGTGTATATACATATATATATATATATATATATATATATATATATATATATATATATCTGTGTGTGTGTGTGAATATATGAATTACTGAATGTATGTTGATAGCGAATTATCACAAATGTAATATTAAAATATTTTACTCCCTTTAATCATATTATTATACTTGACATAAATATTAAATGTATAAATATTTTGAAATTATCTATAAAGTATAATTATACCCACATACGCATAGGAAAGTCGTGGTCTACTATTGACAGGTTGTCGATCATATAAAAATCTGATCGCTCGGATAATATAAAATTGGATTTGTTTCAAGCTTTGACCGTGTTAATACAACTGTATGGATGCATATTCTAGACTCTAACGAAAAACGTGGTAAAAAAGCTCGATTTGAACTACACAAGAATGCAACAACCGGTTTTTGTTGCATACTGACCCTTGACCGAGCCATCAATCAGAGACGCTCCTGTGTGAATAGGCGAAAGCAATCACGGGGTTTATCGGAAGTTGTGGGCGTTATGAAATGATATATGCAGATGTCCACGTGAGGGTCCGATGAGATGGGGCAGTTGGTGTCAGAGTGAGATGAGTCAAACCCAGCTTGCAGTTGCTACGAGTGCCCGCTGAGGCAGCGGCCTGCAGCGGCCTTTGGTTGAGTACCCCGACCGAGAAGCAAAAGATGTGCTAAGTGGAGTCTTGAAAATAACTCAGCGTGGTATGGTCAAGAGAAAAAGTTATGGGTCAATATAGCAGTCTGTTTTTGTCTCCCTCCGTCCGTCAGGCCCGCACACTACAGAGATTTGACCCTTTTCAAAAAAATAAAAAGACGTATATATCTTTATTAACAAGTGTTGACTTTCATCTTTCATTACGGTATTCAACATTTTGAATAAATCCTGGAAACAGCATCCCAAAAACCATCAGCTCTACGGGCACTTGCCTTCAATCTCACAAATTATTAAAATAAAACAAATAAGATACGCTGGGCACTGCTGGAGAAGTAAGGTTGAACTCATAAGCGACGTTTTTTTTTATGGACACCCGCACATGAACACACTAATGTTGACCAACCAGCAAAGATTTACAAACATCAGTTCAGTGCGGACACTGGATGCAGTCTAAAGGACCAGCAAGGAGCGATGGACGATGGGGATGGATAGCGTGAGAGAAGTACGAAACTCCGTGCCACCAACACGACTTGATAATGTTGATGATGATGATGATATATTTTGTTCAGTTTTGTCATTTTGACAGATTCTAATCAAGAACAAAATTGCGATCATTAAACATTATCAGCAGTAATATCTAGAGTGATAAGTGGGAATCTAGAGTTTCATGGGGTTTGTCAGTGATTTAAAGATTATCCCCTATTAAGATTTCCAAGAATAACTCTAGTTTTAAAATCAATGCTCTTCCATGTTTCTTCACCTTGATCTGGTTCTTACTACTTATAACTAATCTCCTACGATGTAATGACAAGACTGTTTTTTATTCATACCTGTTACTTGTTTATACTGTGAGAGACTATGTTTGGTTTCTTTGTTTAATGCATATCAGCCTGCGTAAGTTATTAATGCCAAAGCCATCCTTGTAGAACAGCAGTGATTCTATTTAACTCATAGCTGGTAAGATAAAGGGGTTCATAACTTTCCCAAGAGTATTAGTCCAGAAGTGAACGTAATAGCATGACTGGAATTCGAACGCTCTCCCTATGTTCTCGGAGTCCAGCACTTTAACCACAGAGAATCTCCCCCACCTTGTTTGTGTGATAATTGATTTTTTTAAAAGATAGATACATTGATGATAGATTTACATTAATTTACAGTGACTATTTGTATCAATACTATATTTATATTAGTATTAGCATTAGTATTATACAACTTTATTTATATTAGTATTATAATTATCGGTATTAGTAATATACTTAGTAATATACTCGTGAGTATTAGTATTTGTTGCTTTTACTATTAATATTATACTTATTAGTATTAGGATAATACAAACCTTATTTATATTAGGGTTGGTTTGGTTTCTTTGTTTAATGGCATATCAACTCTTTTTAGGTGATTTAATGCCAAAGCCATTCTTCTAGAAGAACAGTAGTGGTACTATTTAACCCATAGCTGGGAGGATAAGGGGGTTCATACCTTTCCCAAGGGTATTTGCCCGAAAGTGAACGTAATAGCGCGACTGGAGTACGAACTCACGTATTACGATTCCGCAGTTCATCGCTTTAACCATTACGCCACGAGGACACCCCCTTATTTATATTAGTATTATACTTATTAGTATAATATAAGTATTATATTAATTAGTATCAGTCTTAATGGTACTTGTATTAGTAATTTTAATATGAGTATCAATATTAGTATTGTACTTATTAATATTATAATCATTAGTATTAGTATCTATTTGCAATCATCATCATCATCAAGTCATGAAACTAGTATAGATTTCCCGAACTCTCTCTCACCAATTGTCCCTATCATCCATCGCCCCCGGCAGGTTTTCTAGTCTACATCCTGTGTCCATACAGAACTGTTGTTGGTATGTTTTCCTCTGTCGTTCAACACTTGCACGTCCATGTGAAGGGGTCCATAGGAAGACCTCACTGATGATTATCTTCTTGCGTCTCCAGCAGTGTATCGCATGCCTTATTTGTCTTACTTGTATAGTTTAAGAGATAGGCGGTAGGGGGCCGTAAAACTGTCGTTTCGAGGGATGTTGCTTTCAGGATTTGTTCAGCACAATTCATAGAATTCTTGTGCAGCTAGTGTCTAGCTTTTTCTTGATACTCTTTGTCAGCGTCCAGGTGGTGCATCCATACAGTAGAATTGACACTACCGCTGTTTGGAAGAAATCACGATTTATCTTATCGGATAGGTTAGACTTCCATATGATCGATAACCTATCGATGGCAATTCATGCATTCGCTTGGTGCACATTGATGTTACTTTCAGTAAATGAGATGCAGCTACCGAGGTATGTGAACTTGTCCCCTAATTTCAGATAACTACAATTTAGAGTGGAAATGGCAGCAGGGATGCAGCTTGCAATAATTTATTATCATTATTGCTATTATTATTATTATTATCATTATTATTAGTAGTAGTAGTACTATACAAACTTTATTGGGGGTGTCCTCGTGGTGTAATGGTTAAAGCGATGGACTGCGGAATCGTAGTACGCGAGTTTGTACTCCAGTCGCGCTATCACGTTCACTTTCGGGCAAATACCCTTGGGGAAGGTATGAACCCCCTTATCCTCCCAGCTATGGGTTAAATAGTACCACAACTGTTCTTCTAGGAGAATGGTTTTGGCATCAAATAACCTACAAAGGTTGATATGCCATTAAACAAAGAAACCAAACCAAACTTTATTTATATTATACCAATTAGTAATAGTATCAGAATTAGTATTATACTTATTAGTATTATGATCATTTAGTATCTAATTTATTATAATTATTATTATTTGTATTATACTTTTAAATAGTCGTATTATACCAACCTTCTTTTATATAAGTAATTATGCTTATTAGTAGTAGTATTTTACTTACTAGTACAGTGTAACCCGGATATAAGAAACCCGGATATAAGAAAGATTTTATCTTGTCCAAAATTACAGCCTGTGTTACCTAAACAAAATAGACCGGATATAAGAGACTTATTTTCCGGTTCCGACAACTCTCTTATATCCGGGTTACACTGTATTTGTATTAGTATTGCACTTATCAATTCTGATATTAGTATTAGTTTTATAATCATTAGGATTATGGTTATTAGTATTAGTATTTTATATACAAAGATTATTCATTGATAGTTTTACACTTGATCTACAATAATCATAAGTTCACTCTTTTCTTTAAAGATGTACACTCAACTTGTATCAACATCCTAAAGCAACGTAGACAAACTATTGATCAATTTGTGTTAAATAAAAAAAAAAGAAAGAAAGAAAGAGGCATATGTGCTGTGATTGGAAAAAAAATCTTATACTTCAAAAGAATTAATACAGCCTGAGTCTTTGAAGTTGGAGGGAATTCGAGAAAAAATGCTATAAACAAGGAAATAGTCTTAAAATCTAATATCATTTTATAAAAAGAACATTACATCAGGCATTTATGATTAAGATACTATTTTAGCAAACATTTTACTTGGATGCAAAGTTTGTAAGAATTTATGAGAACTTGAAATAAAGAAATTTGAATATACAAATCATCAAAATTCATAAAAGAGAGATTTTACTATTAAAAAACGCGCGTAAAAATAAACAGTTAGTATATGAATGTGATTTAGCGGAGGCGCACGTTCGTTCGTTCGTTGACTTGTTTTACGGTGTATCAATCCTTTTCGGGTCAGTTAACGACGAATTAAATTTCAAACAATTCAGTTTAGTACAAGTATAGTTTTTGCTTAAAAACAGTTAAATGTCAAAACAGTTCTATTTTAAACAATTCAGTTTACCATAAGTACAGTTTCTATGTCAAAAACAGTTCTATTTCAAACAGTTTAGCATAAGTACACAGTTTAGCTCTATAAAACAGTTCTATTTCAAACAATTCAGTTTAGCATAAGTGTACTGTTTCAATGCCAAAATAGTTCTATTTCAAGCAATTCAAGTTAGCATAAGTACACAGTTCAGTTCTATTTGAACCATAGATAGGACCCTTTCAGGTGTTACCACTCCAGGCCAGAGTGAACATGAGAGCGATGGTGATGAAGGGGTACTCTGCATTCCCCAAAGCTCAAGCATTACTTGACCCTCACCATCAGATTTAGTGTCATATCCTCGTTGTGGGGATCTTACCTCTCTGCAGAGAAGCAGTCGGTGTATTCTTCAGCCCCAGTCAACTGACAAGGAGGCACTCGTGGTGTAATTGATGGTCATCATGGAAGAAAATGGACCGAGTACAAATCTTAGACAAAGCTGCTTGCATTTCACAAAACGCCAGTACCCCAAAGAAAATTATGAATAAAACTAGTCTCCCAACAGCTTTTTCAGATAGTCTAGAAGGAAAACTCGGAAATCGAATCTGTTCAACTCTGCTATATCATCAGCGTAGTCTGCATTCGTAATAGTTTGTGCGGGATATCGTCTGCTTCTTGCCTTTTCCAATATAATATCATTTTTTTTCATTAAATCTCTCGACGTCCGAAGTACGTAGTCTAGGCAGATTATGAACAGGTATGATTCTAATGTCCCCTTGCGGCACACCTGTAACAATGTCAAAGAAGTCTGCGAACTTTTACTTTCATGTTTTTATTGAGCATCATTATGGCTGCAACGGTCTCTCTGTGCAGACCGTAGGCTAAAAGTATTTGCTCCATTTTCCCTCTGTGTATGAAGTCAAATGCCTGGGAGAAATCTACAAATAGGAGTGTAGCTTCAAGGATTTTTGCACAAACAACTTCTAAAAATTCAACAGTTTTTCAGAATTTGTGAAGTAAACCGATTCCTACGAAAGCCATTTTGGTTTTTCCTAAGAATTTTCTCAATTTCAGGTTCAATGAAGTTAAGTAGCCGAGCATGGTAAATCTTAGCCACTATGGAAGTAAGGGTTATACCCCGATAGTTCTTGGCAATACCGAGATCACCTTTTTAGAGTAAAGGGAGGATGCATCCCTTTATTCATCTGTCTAGTGTTCTGGTTATATACGGCGTTAGAGTATCGGAGTAGTATGTCGTCGAATCCCCTTGTCTTTCATACTTCTGGAAGTATTTCATCGAGATCGACAGCTTTCCTGTTTTAATTTTTTGTTAGGATTACATTGAGTTCTTCTTGCGTAAACTGTCCTTGTTTGATATCTAGTTGATAATCAATAATTTTCGTGATAGGTTCATCCGTAACTTTAGGGGATTTTCCAAGCAAATTCTTCAAATGTTCTTTCCACAAGTGTATATGTTCTTCTTTGCCGTTGGCTTTTAGTTTCACTCCCGTGATACTTTTTCTTTTACTCACTTGATGCAATTAAAATATGAAAAATATGATTTATTTGTCGTGAAAGTTTCGTTAAAATTATAACATTTCAGGGTGGAGTTAGTATATATTGATAAAATTAATTCACTAATTTAAAAAAGAATAAAACGTTCAAAATTACTTGAAGGAACTAAAACAGTTAATAATAAAGATTTATTTACTGAATTGATCGTTGAGAGAAAAACGAAATTCTTATTTAAAACAAAAGCATGTATTTTATAATAGTTGGTTGTTGTTTGATGGCAGATAAGCTATTGTGGTAATTCAATGTCAAATCTTGTTAAAATTCTTTTGTTATTAAAAGAATTGTAAGAGTGCGAGAAAAATGGTTAGACAAATTTTGCTTCACAGGTGTATGCTTTGTAAAGGGTCATGTTTCGTAGACATAGCATATGGTTTGGTTTTATGGGATATCAACTATTGTAGATTAATGACAAATCCATTTTTATACATAAAACAGTTCTAGTTCAAATAATTCAGTTTAGCATAATTACACACTTTACATATCAAAACAGTTCTATTTCAAGCAATTCAGTTTAGCATAAGTACACAGTTTAGTTCTATTTGACCCATTGATGGGACTCTATCAGGTGCTACCATTCCGAGCCAGAGTGGGCCTAGGAGCGATGGCAATGAAGCGGTACTGTGCATTCCCCAAAGCTCCAGCTTTGCTGGAAACTCTCCATCTGATTGTTCAGTGTCAGATCCAGGACACTTGTTGGGGGATCTTACCTCTCTGCAGAGAAGCAGTCGGTGTATACAGCCGCCCCAGCCAACTGGGCCATCCAACAACATTAGGCTGTCTTTATAATCTATATCTTGTGCAAAAAGAATGATTACCGTTCACTATAATTAAAACTCCGTTTTTTTTTAAATCAATTATAAAAGAAGTAGATTTTACCAACCAATTGGAAAAAAATAAATGTTGTTGTCCAATCAACAAACAGTTCATGAAAAGTCTTTAAACGTCACTCCAATTGATAAATAAACGGGATTCTTTGGTTTAGTTTGGTTCCTTTATTTCTAATGGCAAATCAAGGTTTCTTAGTAATTCAATTCCTAATCCATCTTTGTAGAACAATTGTGGTACCATTAAACAATTACTTGAGGGTAAGGAGTTCTTTCCTTTCTAAAGGGTATTAATCCGCAAGCGAACGTAATAGCACGACTGGAGTTCGAACTCGCTACTTCGATGTTGTCGTCCAGCACTTTAGCCACTACGCTACGGAGAACCTAACCACAAACGTTTGTTGTCAATTTCATTGTTTAATGACATATCAACCTTCGTGTGTTATATAATGCCAAAGCCTGTCTTGTAGAACTCTAATGGTACTATTTAACCCAAACCTAGAAGGGGATAAGGGGATTCAAAGCATTCATTCATTATTATTATTGTTATTATTATACTCTTTTAAGAGATTTTCATACCAGAGTTAGCTGATGGTTTCCTACTGGAGTTTGAGTGACAAGTCTCCTCAAGTCTCTAGGACTCTTCTCGTTATTCTGGCCGATTTTTAAAATGCTGTAATCTTGATGGTCTCTACTTGTCCTCTGATTTCTAAGTCTTCTAGTCACTTTGCCAATCATTAGAAGATTGTTCCAAATGTACTAATTACAATTGGTATCTGCAGGGTCGAGATATTTATCGCCCCTTTTTGCTTTCTTTTAATTTTACTCTGTGATCCGCGGGGACGGCAAAATACACTTTTCGGCAGGTTTTCGTTTCTCCTCTTTTTTTCTTTTCCTTTTTTTTTTTTTTTTTTTTGCTGACTATCACTAGGTCTGGTCGACTGGCTGATATTAGGCGATCTGTTTGTATCTTAAAATCCCCGAGATGTTGGTGTGTCTCATTCTCCTGGACGGATTCCGGGTTGCGCTTTATAGTGTTCTAACAAATAGCTTAACGTCATCAGTAATTAATTTTATTTCTGATTTTATATCATTAAATAAATCATTTACGAATATGAAAAACAACAAATGTCTCAGTTCTAATCGCTGGGGGAACTCCGTTTGTGTTTCAGAATAAATGTTCGTATGGTCAAATTTCAATTTCTTGCACAATTCCCAGTGGATCACTTTCTCTACCCAGTCGTGTCTAGTCTTATACTCTTTTTGCGCTAACTTGCAAAATTCGCTTATATGATTGATCATTTTGTCTTTATCACATTATCTTCCTTTAATATTTTGTTTCGTCTTGTCTATTTTTTTACCATAATTTGTTGTTATGGTGTTGTTTTGTGCTGCTATTTGAAGACATTCAGTTTTTCCCTTAAGTTAACCATCATAATTCATTATTATTATTATTATTATTATTATTATTAGTTTGTTTTGCTTCTTTGACCATATCCACTTTTTACTATCTTCTCATGTCAACCTTTAATATATATATATATATATATATATATATATATATATATATATAAAGAGCATGTATATTATTAATGCAATATCTACGTACAGATCGAATTCTATTTAGTAATTCATCTGATACTTCCTAAAATGCCTTCTTAAATTCTTTTTTTACTATTTTTTCCGAAATAATCCAATAAAATCTTAACTTTTTACTCAATTGCAGGTTTTTTTATCTGATTAGAAAATTCTCTCAAAAAATATCATTCTCTTTGCAAAAAATCTAATTGGTTAGTAAATTTAGTTTTTGAAATTAGTCTTAACTCTAAATTTCTAGTTCGTGGAGAAATACTGAAAAAATGTCTCCATGATTAGAAATTCCATGAATTATTTTAAAAGATTCAATTACATCTCCTCTCATTCTGCTTTCTTGTAAAGTTGGCGACTGTAGTCAAGGGCTACCCGAAAGCTCCCTTTTCAATAGCTACTACACCCTTGAAACGTATCTTTACCCTTGAAACGTATCTTATAATGCTGAGTGTTAAGCAAGGAAGTATCAAGTTCCACTTTTTGAGTCTTTGGCATGACACGACCTGAAATTGAACCCCGGTCTCCCGGGCCATTGGCGAACTCTCTACCACTTAGCCAATGGGAACACAAATTTCTCTAATCTCTCCTTATAAATGTAATTTTTTCTCTTTTATTTTTTAAATTTTTGCCTTTCTTCTTTCTCCTCCAATTCAAATATTAAACTCCAATTTCTATGTCTCGATACTTGAGCCAGGCAGGAGTACAATATTCTATACGAGGTCTTATTAGAGTTTATATATTCTTAAAACAATTTTTGTCCTGAAATATAATTTCCACCCATCCAGTCAATCATTCCATTTTCCCTCGGTACAATATACAAGATATGATTGTCAGCTTTAGATATATCATCAAAGCCATTCTTCTTTTTTTTTTTCTTAATTTATATTGGCCTAGTGGGTAGGGTGTTCGCCAATGGTCCGGGCGACCTGAGTTCAATCCTTACTTTACTTATAAATGTTTTTGGATTCTACATGACTTTATATTTTTTCTATATAAAATCTTAATTTCCAAATATCTTCCCGATATTACAATTTATTTAGATCCACTTGTGTTGTTTCTTCTGATTATGTTCTAATATGTAACTTAACGTCATCAGCAAATAGTTTTACGAATATTAAAAATAGCAAAGGTCCCACTACTGATCCCTGGGGGAACTCCGCGTGTTTTAGAATAATTGTTACTAATTTTTACTTACATAATCTTTTTTTTAAGAAATACTTATTTTCACTAGTAAATGATAATGAGATACCGTCTCAAATGCCTGGCTAAAATCCAAATATATAATATCCGCATTATCCTCTTCCATCAAATACTCATTTGTAAAATAAATACTTTCCAAAAGATTAATCTCATATTTCTCCCAGAGGAGTAAAAATATTTCATCTTCCGCATGATATTATCAATTTAAATGCATTTCATTTTTTTAAGCAACCTTGTTTTGTTACACCTTGAGTAGGATGTGACACAAGATGATTTTTTTTAGCGGAGTACAGAAGTTTTAATTTAGAATTTTCCTTCTCCTCGATCAGTTACCATACAAAGTCTAACGAACGTAGTCTGCCCAACAACTCTCATGAGGGAAACGAAAGTGATTCATAGCTTTCCCAAAGGAATTGATATAAAGTGAAACGCAAACTGCCCTTTCCAGAATTTGAACTCAGGCAATCAATTCTGTTTCCTAGGACGTTAACTATAACATCTGATGCTCTTCCAATTGTTTTGTCATGAGCTTCATAATTGATCGATGTATATTAGTTTTTCTTGAAAATCAAACACAATCTATTTCAATTTAATATGCTTTCTTTGAAATAAATGACTTTCATTTTTTTATTAAATCTTCTTCATTACATAAATTAAAACATGCTATCATTTTCCCTTTGCATCTATTAAAAATGTGTTTGTACTTGAGAAGTGTCTGATGAGGGCATCATATTAAAACTGTTATTTTGATATCAAATTAATTAGTTTTCAACAGACAACTTGTTGATCTTTAATTAGCATGTTTACGGTTAATATTGTTTTGTCATTTACATGATTTAGCTTAGTCTGGTAAAGGCAACAGTATTTGGCCACCAAATGAGAACTTAAGGATACAAGCCAACTGGTTTACGATACAACATTTTAGCAAATTACATTGTAATATGTGTCCACAGATTTGTTATTATTATGATTTACTGCTTTTAGAGTTTTTCATACCAGTGTTAGCTGATGGTTTCGCACAGGAGTTTGAGTGACATCAAGTCTCCTCTAATCTCCAGGACTCTTCTCAGTATTCTGGCCGATCTTAATGATTATGCCGTTTGGATGGTTTCTACTTCTCTGATTTCTAAGTCTTATTGTCCCTTTACCAATTCTTTGAGGATTGTTCCAAGTGTACCAATCACAATTGATATTAACGTCACATTCAAATTATATATATATATATCATCATGTCGTGCCGCTAGCACGGATATCCCTGACCCTCTCTCGCCCCTTCTCCCTATCGTTCATCGCCTCTGGCAGGTCTTCAGAGCTACATCCCGTATCCTCACATAGCTGCTATATGTATGTTCGAGCTGGTCGTCCTGCTTTTGCTTGACCATATGTGGGGGTACATAGGAGTACATCACTTATGAGCTCGTCCTTGCTTCTCCAGCAGTGTCCTGCATGTCTGGTTCGTCTAACTTGGATAGTTTTCATGATGGGAGGCAGGTGGTCGTATAGTTGGTGCCTTGTGGGGTGTTGCCGCCAGGACTTGTTCAATATTGCTCGCAACATTCTTGTGTAATTGCTGTCTAGCTTTTTCTCCAGCCGTTTTGTTAGCGTCCAAGTAGTGCATCCATATAGCAGTATCGACACGACCGCTGCCTGGAAGAAACTGCGTTTCATTTTATCGGTCAGGTCTGATTTCCATATGATCGAAAGCCTATCGATAGCTGTCCATGCCTTCGTTACCCGTGTGTCGATGTCTTTTTCGGTTGATGAGACGCTGCTTCCTAGGTAGGTGAATTTGTCTACCAGTTTCAAAGAGGTTCTGTCTAGTGTGGAAATGTCACCTGTTTGATTATAGCACATATATTCAGTTTTGTGTGCATTGAAATGGAGTCCAATGCCTGAGGCGGCTCGTTATATATATATATATATATCAAGTAAAGGAATTAAGTATATATGATAATGTAATAACCATGACTAGAAAATTCGGCAAATACTCACATGTGACATACGGAACACTGTACAGCTGTTTCGACCTTATTTGGTCTCATCATCCGATAAGAGGCTGCGCAGTTTTCATGATTTGGCCTCGCTTATATGAGTCTTTGACCGGTGGCTTAGTGGTAGCGTTTCGGTTTTCCATTCTGTGGTTGCTGGTTCGATCTCCAGTGGAGGAGATCACGGTATACACTGCTGATGTGAACAAATAAGGTCGAAACAATTGTACAGTGTTCCATATGTCACATGTGAGAGTTTGCCAAATTTTCTAGTCATGGTTATTACATTATTATATATGTTAGTTCTCTTGCAAGTTCGAGATATTTATATCCCTTTTTGCTTTCTTTTAATTCCACTCCATAGTCCGATGGCAGGTTTTCTTTTCTTTTTCTTTTTTTTTTTTTTTTTTTTTTTTTTGATGTTGACTATCACTAGGTCTGGACGTCTGGCTGAGATTAGGTGATCCATTTGTATCTCAAAATCATAGAGAAGTTTGTGAGTCTTATTTTCCTGGACGGATTCCGGATTTTGCATATACTAATTGTTCTTAAGAACAAATTTAAATTTCTTGTACAATTCCCAATGGATCACTTTCCCCAGTCTGTCGTGTCTAGTCTTGTACTCTTTTTGCACTAATTTGCTGCATTCGCTTATTATATGATTGATCGTTTCGTCTCTTTCACCACATGATCTACATTTGCTATTCAGTTGCGTCCAATCTATTTTTACTTTATTGTTATGGTGTCATTTCGTGCGGCAATTTGAAGAGATTCAGTTTCTTTTTTAAGGTTTCTGTTTCTTAGACATGTACAAGTCTTATCGAGTAAGATTTCGCTTGTTTATCGTTTGAAATATCCATGCAATTTTTTTCTACTTTTTTGTTTTCTTGTTATTGATGTTCTGTTGGTCCTTGTATTTTTATTGTTGTTTCTGGTCGCCTTGATTAGTCTTTCTTTGCTCTTTTTTCATGTTGTCTTCGAGTCGTCGGGTCGATGGGCCAACCCTATCTTTAATGCTGGCGACTCCTCTTTTTCTTTTTCTTGGCACATAGACTCAGTCTATATCATTTATTTCACACCTAGCGAGTTTTTCACACCATTTTTTTTTCACTGAAGTCATTATCCCTCGGTGTGGTCTTGTGGCCGGGATTAAGTGATCTGTTTGTATCTCAAATTATTATAATTATCATATTTACCCAACCCCTCCGCTCGGGCAGGATATGACACAAGGCCAATTTTTTAAGCGGAGTTTAACAGGTTTGAATTCAGAGTTTTCCTTCTCCTAGACTAGTTGCCTCACCAAGGCTGAAGAACCTAGTCTGCCCTACTATTTACCCATAGCTGGAGGGAGAATAATTGGATTCACACCTTTCCCAAGGGTATTAGTGCTATGTGAAATGCAATCAGTCTCGTCCAGGGTTTGAACTCGTGTCGCCGTGTCCATTTCCTACGACGATAATCATTACACCACGGACACCTCAAATTATTATTATTATTTGTTCAATCAAACAGAACGTAACGGGGGTGGAGCTGCCTGTAAGAGTCGAACTCACTACACTAACAAAACCGACTTTTCCAAACATTGCATTGTTTTTGGTATCGGCAGCAGTTTAACGAATTGATTTGCAAGAGAAAGTCGCTACTCATCACGCTACTGTAGGCACTCAGATGGTTGTTTATATTCAAATTTGTTTATGTCTTGACAAAATATCTTGTCATTTCTTTTAATTTACTCCTATTATCAAATTTATTCCTATTAATATTTGGTTGTTTGCGTAAATTTTCTCTTTCTCTGATTTTCTTCTGTCAAAAGAAGACATTTGAATGTTATAGAAAAAATTATTCTCTGATCTTATGACATTGGTACATTTAAGTTATTCAAAATTAACTTAGATGTCCGGCGATGACTTGAAAGTAGAAATATGAAGTATCAACAGAATTTGTCACTAAATTGGTATAAGTGGGTTTAGGTCAGACTTGAGAAAAGCAGCAATAGTCATCCACTTAAGTTTTTTATATGACTCAAGCTATCCTTTAGATTTGAGTGCAGTTAGACTTAGCAAAATTGCTTTCTAATACAACAAAATATAAATGAATTTGCCGCCTTAAAATCTTATTTAATCAATCTAGACAGGAATAATTTTCTTTCATCAGCGAAGTAGAAAAATCATTGCTTTCAACAGCTTCATCAGGATCTACAATTTGTCTTGACTATACGATTCACTGTCAGATTAGGATCCTGTGTAAAGATATTTTTTACACAATATCATGTTATTCACTCTAAAACAAATTAATTTTCCTTGAGATATCTTGTCAGCTTCTTTATGAGGAAAGGAGTAAACTCATCACTACAAAAATCTCGAAGCCCAGTCTGTTGGAGATGTAAAATACGCCGACTGCTTCTCTACAGAGGGGTAAGTCTCTCCTAACGAGTCTCCTGGATATGACAATAAACAATCTAATAGTGAGGCTCCAGTAATGCTGGAGCTTTGGGTAACGTGAAGTACCTTTTTATTGCCATCGCTCCCAGGTCCACTCTGGCCTGGTGTGGTGGCACCTAATAGGGTCCTATCTATGGGTTAAATAGAATTAAACTGTGAACTTGCACTAAACTGATTTGCTTGAAAGGGAACTGTTTATATGTATAGAAATGGATTTGGCATTACAAAACCTACAAACCAAACCAAACCAAACCAAATCAAACCAAACCAAAAATATCATATGATGCATCTAAGTAACAAATCTTGATGAAACTGTGGATAGTCATGGAAGTTTTAGAAAATAGGTAAAAAAGACCAATAGAAATTTTAGGAAAAATGTTTCCAAATTTTGGAGATAACAAATATATGGCAACACATATTTTGATTATTTTTCTTCATTTGACAGCATCATCATCATCATATTCATTACCATTAAGTCGTGTTGACAGCACAGAGTTTCCTGACCCTTTACCCGCCATTCTTACCTATTATCCATCACCCTTGGCAGGTCCCCTAGACCACATTCAGTGTCCGCACAGAGCTAATATATATATTTACCAACCGTATTCCCGACATAAGGTTAATTTTTAACCGGCGTTCAATAGCTTTGAATTCAGAGTTTTCCTTGCCATACCAAGGTTAAAAAGCTCAGTCTGCCCTACAATTTATTCATAGTTGGAGGGGGAGGGCAGAATAATTGGATTCATTCATTTCTCAAGAGTATTAGCACTTTGTGAAATGCAGACAGCTTCAACCAGGATTTAGACTCGGGTATCTCGATCAATTTCTTACGACCTCAAGTACCTCCTAAAGAGCTAATATCTATAAGTCATCGTTGTTCGGCCAACATTGGCCAGATCATGTGTAGGAGTCCATAAAAGAACATTCCTTATGAGTTTGTCTTCACTTCTCTTGCAGTTCTCTGCATGTCTTCGACTTACTTGCATGGTTTGTCAGATGGGAGGCAGGTGACTATACAGCTGCTGTTTTGTCCGTTGTCGCGTTGAGGATTTGTTCAAAAGACCACGTAGCATTCTCATATTATTCCAATTTAGTTTTTTTTCCCATTCGTTTCTGAAGCGTTCATGTGGTGCATCCTTGCAGTAGTAGTGCTACAGCCACTGTTTGGAAGAAATTCTGTTTTATCATTTGTCATACTGGCTTTAAATCAGTGGATTTTGATTTTTTTATATTTATTTTGATTTCAGCCGTTTAAGGCTGAAAAACGGATCATCTTCAAATTGTCGTGATGAGAAGAGACAAAATATATGAAGAAAAATAGTCAGAAAAATGCTTACTGATAAAAAGAAAATCTTTCATCTCAGAACGCTCGAAAATACGTTAACAGTCTTAATGTTAGAAAAACATGAACGGAAACGAAATTAGAAATTATGCGTGAGAGAGGCCGATTTGGCTAATGCATAATTTGATTAATTCTGTAAAAAATCATTTTTCCAATAAAATGACAATTTCAAACTCAGGCATCAGTAGTGCCTCTCTCTTTTTTAATCGGCTTTAGAGAAGATGTTAACATGTAAACATCAATACACCATTATACTATTGCTTCCTTAATCCCCTATCTCTCTCTCTCTCTCTATATATATATATATATATAAAGATATATATATATATATATATATATATATATATATATATATGTGTGTGTGTGTGTGTGTGTGTGTGTGTGTGTGTGTGTGTGTGTGTGTGTGCCGAAAAATACAAAATGCAAGATATGAGGAATATACAATACTGATGATGATCTACGAATCATACTGGTAAGAAATTAATCCACACATCAGCCATGTTACCTACCAGAATATTTATTTCTTTCAGAATCGGTCTGAATTTATCCATCTCTCGATCGATCATTTTATCTATCTAAATAGATTGTTGTATTCTGTGTGCACATATACGTGTATGTCTTTTAGTGCATTCTTATGTATGTAGCCCTATATGTGTGTGTTCTTCTGCGAGTGAGAATGTATATATATATATATATATATATATATATATATATATAAGCACTAGTAATTGTGATTCATAACCGTTTAAAACTTACTTCGCTGCGAGTGCGAATGTATATATATATATATATATATATATATATATATATATATATATATATATATATATATATATAGTAATTGGATTCATAACCGTTTAAAATTTACTTCGCTGCTGCTGGTTTCCTCATGACTGAGGGGTAGAGTCTTGGATTGGCCTTTGAGTCAACCCGGTTTCGATCCCAGCTACGGGAAGCTATTATGTCTAGCCACACTGATGAGTTCTGATTGAACGAAACAGATCTGTCTGTAGATGACTATATATGTATGTGTGTTTTTTAATGCGCATTCCCGTATGGTTGGTTTGGTTTCTTTGTTAAACAGCGTATCAACTTTCGTGGAGTTTTTTTATGCCAAAACCAAAATTATAAGAAACAGCAGCGATACTATTTAACCCATAATTTGGGAAGGGTAAAAAGGTGGTTCATACCTTTGCTAAGGATATTGGCCCGAAAGTGAACGTAATAATGTGACTAGAACGCGAACTTGCTTACTTCGAAGTTGTAGTCCAGCACTTTATCCATTAGGTCACGCAAACACTTCACGTCTACGTTCATGTATATTTAAAGTTAATTTGTTTATATGAACCTGTGTACATATACGTTAGTGCAACTACGTACATCCATGTGTGTGTACTTGTATGAATCTCTGTGTATGTTCATGTGTCTGCGTGCGTGTACGTCTTAATATACATTCGAGTGTGTGCGCAGGTAAACAGCTGTAACAATACATGCACAGTTATCTACATTGATACATTAGATACGAATAATTTGATTCATTCTTTATTCATATTGCCCAGTCGGCCGTGGCTGTAGAATACACCGACTGTTTCTCTGCAGAGGGGTAAGACCCCACTCCCACTGAGTGTCCTGATATGACACTGAACAATCTGATGGTGAGGTTCAAGTAATGCTGGAGATTTGGGGAATGCAGAGTACCCCTTCATTGCCATCGCTCCCAGGTCCAATCTGGACCGGAGTGGTAGCACCTGATAGTGCCTTATCTATGGGTTAATTAGAACTAATCTGCGTACTGTTTGACGAAGCTGAATAGCTTGAAATAGAAATGTTTTTGATAATTAAACTGTGTACTCATGCTAAATTGAATTATTTGAAATAGAACTGACTATTTGCATAAAAATGGATTTGGTGTTAAATAACCTACAAGGGTTGATATACCATAAAACCCAAACAACCAACCAACCTTTATTCATAACGGCTTGATGAAAGCAAAAGGGACAGTTAAGCAAAAATTCATACAATTTTTAATGCACAAACTTTCAAAATATACGCGTTCTTCAACGATGTACATACAGGTTATTCAACACACAAACACACACACACACACACACATATATATATATACATATGTATATATGCACACACACACACACACACACACACACACACACACACACACACACACACACACACACACACATATATATATATATATACATATATACACACAAATAGTCTTGATTTGATGAACGTATAGGCGAGAAACTGACTGTTACTAAGCACCATTGACTCTATATCGACATTATCCGAACACACACACATACACACATACCCACACACACACGAATATATATATATATATATATATATATATATATATATATATATATATATATATATCTGTAAGCCCTCTATACACATTCGCACTGTTAAAAGCTAAACACATACACATACACATGCATATATGTCCACAAACATAAAAAGGCAATCAAAAATACTCATATACTTACACACAGCACACAAAAATCTATTTAGATAGATAGATAGATAGATAGATAGATAGATTCAAACTGACTCTGAAAGAAAGAATTATTTTGTTATATGGCACGGCTGATGCGTGAATTATTTCTCCCTAGTATACGTATAGCGTCATCAATATCGTATGTGCCTCATGTCTAGGATTTTGCATTTTCCGATATATATATATATATATATATATATATATATATATATATATATATGATTAAAATTTAACGTTAAAGAGTTTTTAAGCTATAAATATACAGTTCCGTTTGGACAAACATGCTGGGCAATATCACACTATTTTTAAGAATAAAAACAAGATAAAAATTCGGAGTCGTCAGGGTTTTTTTTCAGTTTTTATTCTATTTTATACCTGAAAATATTGTGTATATACATATAATTATCGTAGTACCGTGTGAAAATTTAGTTTTTAAAGAGAAAATAAAACTGCATATTTTGGGACAAAAAGAACCGTTTGAATCAATATTCATGCTTATGATTGTAGTAAAGAAAGTATGTTTTCTCATTCCAAATAGTCATATTCCAGAAACGATTCATTACATTTATAAATAGGAATAAGTAGACCTCAAAACTACGCACTTTCTGATTTTCTGTCAATTCTTCATCCCCAGAGTGAAATTTTAGTTTTGCTTGGAATTAACAATGGCATCTATGAATACCCCAACGTTAACTTTAGATGAAATATGTTTCCGTCCGCTTATATCATACTAAATTTAGGATGCATCCTATAAACCAGTTAATTTGATATACTTCAAAATACGTTTGACAGAAGATTTGCTCATTCTTAATATCTTATTTTTACATAATCCTTAAGTCCAAAAGCGACACGGGGGTGCTCTTGTAGCTTAGTGGTTAACGTGCTAAACTCGACATCGTAGTGAGTTCGAACTCCACCCGGGCTATTACGTTCACTTCCGGACTAATACCCTTGGGAAAGGTATGAACTCCCTAATCCCACACAGCAATGAGTTAAATAGTATCAGTAATTTTTTTCCTACAAGGATAGCTTCGGAATTGAATAATCCGTAAAGTTTTATTTGCAATTAAACAAAGAAACAAAGCAGACCAAAGAAAAATGTGACAATTTTTTTCAAATGAATGATTCGTCTTTTAGTGCGATTCACTGATAATGTTTGTGAAAATCCTGATCATCATCAGCATCAAGACGTGCTGATAGCATGGAGTTCCCTGACCCTCTCTCGTCATCCCTCCCAATCAGCCATCGCTCTTAGCAGGTCCTCTTGACGTCCTTCTGTGTCCGCAAAGAGCTGATGTATGTAAGATTTTGCTGGTCGATCAACACTATCGCCTCTATATTTAAGAGTCCTTAAAAGAACGTCACTTATTGCGTTCGTTCTTACTTCTCAACTGTGTCCTGCGGGTTTTGTTCTTCTTCTTTGGTTTTTGAGATGGAAAGTAAGTGATTGTACAGCAGCTGTTTTGGGAAGATATTGCTTCCAGGACTTGTTAAAAAAACTTCATGGCGTATCTAACTTTTTTCCTTATTTTCGTTAACGTACAAGTGGTGCAACTATACAGTAGTAATGTAACAACTACAACTGGAAGAAATTCCGCTTTATCTTATCAAAGAGATCAGGTTTCCAAATGATCAATAACCTGGCAGTAGCAGTTCATGCCTTCGGAAGACGTATGTTGAAATCGTTTTCAATAGATGAGGTATGGAACTGATCTATTAATTTCAGAGGCTAGTCACTTAGAGTGGAGATGATTCGTTATTGTTTAAAACACATTTTCATTTACGTATAGAGCAATTCCTCTTGCTGCTTCTTCACGGCTATACAGCGTAGATGAAAATCATAATACTATCAAAACCCATCACATTGTTTCTTAGTCAAAGACTGATTGCATGTGTCTGATTTTCTCTGATGAAAAATTGTCATTATATTATTGTCGATGCTGTTTTCATTTCGATATTCATTGCCTAACCCAAACATTAAAAAATTTGACTTTAAGGTAAAATTTTAAAAAAGCAATATAATTCTCTTATATGAAATAATCGATACCATGAGAACATTCCACTCAACGTGGATTAAATAAAGGATTCGATTCAGTACTCCGAGAAACTTAGCAAATACAATATGCATTTGAACAAGGCCGAAGAGTACAACGGCTGATATGGACTGATCATAACAACCAAGATAAAGACATTAGTTATAGTTTATCAGTATAATGAAAGTATCGATTGCAGAAAAAGAAATTATTTGGAATCACTTTCTTCTTACAAAGTACACAGGTTTTTCCAGTTTACTGTACTCTTGTTGTCTTCGGCAAAAATCGAAAGAGAAACTATCAGAAATGGTTTACCGATATAATTTTCTCTTCAGAATTTTGAAATGTCAGATAAATACGAAAAAAAATCTTTACTAGAAAGAAATTCATTCTCTTTAGAATAAATAAGAAGAAAAACAACAGCAACGATAAAAAAAATAGAAAAAGAAAAACTAAAGCAAAATAGATATAAATAAAATACAAAAATGA
Organism: Sepioteuthis lessoniana; assembly: GCA_963585895.1. NCBI lineage: Eukaryota > Metazoa > Mollusca > Cephalopoda > Myopsida > Loliginidae > Sepioteuthis > Sepioteuthis lessoniana. Next base: position 68,046,228 of record OY757909.1, read on the forward strand.
AAACAAACCGCAATTAGTTGATCTTCTTCACAGTGTTTGGTAAACTCCGGGGCTGGTAACAGAGAGATTCGAATAAGAAGAGGTAGATAATTTTTGCAAAGAGGCTTACGTTTGAATCCTTGCGGTTGGCCTCGAGACTGGGAATGTGATAGGGGATTGAGGTCATTTAATTACGTTGTTGGGTCTTTAATAGTCCCCACTGCGAGTTTGAAAGAAGAAAGGTGTGGGTGGGTGTACGTGAGTGTTTGTATGTTTAAAAGTGTGTCTCTTTGTAGCCTCATTCATGTGTGTGTGTGTGTGTATGTGTGTGATTATACATATGCGTTCACCTCATTTTTTGAGTGCCCACGCTTGAAAATAATGTATGTGCATGTATGAGTATGTATATGTGTGTGTGTGTGTGTGTGTGTGTGTGCGTGAGGTGGGTATGAGTCTCTCTTTTTCACTGAGAATTGACTCAGGGTCAGTGGAAACTTTTTATCTTTGTGTCAGTCCTTTTCCTCTACTTAACATATACACATGTGAACACACACATTCACACACATATACACACACGTGGACATACTCACTTACAAACGCACACACTGAATGTGTGGTCCATGATGTATTCATGTCATTATGGCGGTCTGTCTCCAAAAGGATAAAAACTTTAAAAAATAAAATCCAATTAAATAAGAATAGGGAAGGGAAGAAAACACCAACAATTTGTCGCATGAATATATATATGATTATATATATATATATATATATATGTGTGTGTGTGTGTGTGTGTGTGTGTGTGTATGTGAATATTGAGAGAGAGATTTGTTACGGGTATGTCTATCTTGTCGAACGAGGAAGATGAAGAGAAAAATGTAGTTTCTTCGTCCTTTTCATCTCAAGCGACCAAAATGAGAAGAAGAGAAACGCTTTCCTTAACCTTCCAGGCGAGATGAAAAGAATATTATGATTTGATGTTGTACCTAATGCCTTAGTCGGCATCTTCTCTACACAGACACCGGTACTTTACCAACATTTGAGAGACTACTCACGAGATGTTAGCACCCATCAAATCTTCCAGTACTAAAACATCATCGTATATTTTACATATCTTCAATGGCCAACGAAAAAAAAAATCCTTAGGTAAATGTTTAACTTGTTTGAAAATGAAGATCGTTCATACGGCCATCTACCTTCCATCTCTAAGACAATAAAGACTTGTGGGACACTGTAGGGGAAGTAAGGACGAACTCATCAGCGACATTTTCTTATGGACTCTCACTCATGGACGCAACAGTGTTGGCCGACCAGCAAAAATTTATATACATCACGGACACAGGATGCAGTCTAGAAGACAAACCAGAAGCGGTGGATTATAGAGATGGAGAGTGAGCAGGAGTCAGAGAATTCCATGCTGTCAGTGCGACTTTAGGATGATGATGATGATGATAAAGTAATAGTTAAAAATCAAATTTTAATCTTTCACCCCCAAAAATTATGTTTTTAATTTGAACAAATTTTGGCACTCAGTTTGTGTGTTATGCATTGAAAACCAGGAAGAAAGAGGTTGTCAGATATTAGAAATTGATAAAAACTTCGTTTAAAGCAGTGATGTCCAAAATTTCACTATAGGGTCACAAATATAAAGTTGGCGACCTTAGCAGAGGGCGACCTGAAGGTTCCCTTTTCAATAGCTACTACACCGAGGTGTAGGGGAGGACACTACTCCTTTCCCTGGATTTCTGCGCTTTACCCTTGATCCTTACCTTTTAATGCTGAGTGTTAAGCTAGGCGTTATGAAATACCATTTTTGAATCTTTGGTATGACCTGACCTGGGATTGAAACCCGGTCTCCCGGACAATTGGCGAACACTCTACTCATTAGACCAATGGTCCGGTTTCTTAACACATATTTGCAAGTAATAAAAAAACGTTAATAAATGTATATGAATGAAATTTAGATTAATCAATAAGGTTAATTCGAATTATAAAAGATTCGAATAAACCTTATATATTCATCTAAATTTTTTCATGATACGATTCAGAAAAAAAGAAAATCGTGACAATTACAAAGAAACAAAACCTTGTGGCAGTTCAGATGTTACTAGCGTGTGATATTTTGGAGACCCCTGTTTTAGATGTTTTTATTCCTACGTGCCTCTGTCTAAGCCAATAAGAAAACATCATCCAAGATAAAAGCTTCTGTACCCGATTAGAGAAAAGAGTATTTCCTACTACACCAACATGTGCCACTAACCCAACATCGACCCCAAGATCCCCAGCGGATACTATAGATTTCAGCCGGCCGTGCTCTGGAGACACGGATCTGGTCGGGTGTATCCAGTTTCTGGTGAGAGTTGGTTGAAGCCTAGCATTCGCGTCACGCGGCAGAGACAGAGGGCCGTCCCACCAGATTCAAAGCCTCTCTGGAGAGGCTAAGTTTATCGCCAGGCGCCTGAGACGCCTCTTTTCAGGGGAATGTCGACGAGGCCCGAGGCATTTTGGGCAATGCAAGACTGTCTGAGCTACGGCTTTGCTCCCAAACCCACCTTTAATAAAGCCTTGTGCCACACTCGTGCGTAAGATTGGGCGCTCGACAAAAGTCATCTCCCAATACTCCAAAAAGTAGAATTTTGATTATCTTTCCTATTCTGTTATTATTATCATTTTAACTTTACGATAAGTAAAGTTGGATTTTATTTTTAGAAAGATATGGAGTCTTTTGCAAAAGTTGGCTTTGGTTAGATCAAAATCTATTGGAAATGAAAAAAGAAAATTTAAATTGCGATAATTTATTGCGTACTTAGTCAAAATTTACTTTTGGTTGGCAACTATAGATTAAACTTCATGATCCTATCTTTCAAAAATACTATTGTATTCGAAAAAAAAAATTCATTTGCACTTTTACCATATACTGAACATGAGGCCAGTTAAAAATTTGACTCGTCATTTTAGTTCACGACACTTTCATACGAATCCTTCATCACCAAAGTGAGCCGAAATTGAAGTGAAATATCATAACAAAATATTGAAAAATCACAACTATTAAAAGTAAAAGTATGGTTATAGCCAAAGTATATGCCATAAAAAAAATAAATGACATGAAGAAAGGAAATAAAGTAATGTCTTAACCACCACTCTAATGGTCGTATATTAAAATATAAGGCATGACACACACCCTCACACACAAAAACAGATAGATAGATCGATAGAGAGAGAGAGAGAGAGAGAGAGAGAGAGAGAGAGAGAGAGAGAGAGAGATGAACAAATTCACATAGATAGATAGATAGATAGATATGAACAAATTCAGATAGATTGCTAAATAGATAGGTATGAACAAATTCAGATTGATAGATAGATAGATAGATAGATAGATATGAACAAATTCAGATAGATATAGATATATATAGATTGATAGATCTGAGTTTACTAATCGGTTTACTAGTTCTCCACATAGGTACATTTCCAAGAGTCAACTTCAGCTCAATTGCTTTGAATCGTGTTATCTTTCTTAGTTCAAGTGGAAAGCATTAAGTGGTTAATATAAATTATCTAGAACAGTGAACATCTTCTAATCACAGGATCGTCACTGCAAAAATACACATTAGTCTACACAGAAATAAGAAACATACAATGGAAACCACTCGTTACGACTTGTCGTCACTCACCAATAAAGAGATATGAACAATTAATATATGGTGACTGTAAAAAATAAATTCGACACCCTTCAGGCGATATCTGAAAGACATGACGAAACAGAAGAGCCAAACGTGAGTCACCATAAGTTAGAAAAAAAAAACGAAATAACTTAAAAAAGGCATCCTTACTCAATATGTTGTATATCCGGAATGAAGAGACAATAACACTTGTTTTTAAAAATACAAACTCTCTTTTAATTTACAACGAAATTTTGAAATCGTTGTGTGAGAGAGTGAGAGAGAAAGAGAGAGTCGGGTTGCTATGATTAACACCACGTTACGATTCATATCCAGAGATAGATATATTCAGAGCCTTTCTTCTTCGTGTCCCTTTCACGGTAGGCTTCCTACTAACCCTAGGCTCGAAAACTCCCGTTATTATATATATTTTCTGATGCCCACACATTTCCTTCCGGCGCCCCACCCATTTTGTCAATGTGACATTTCCATTGATTCTTGTTTACCTTAAGACACCGATGCACATCCTGTTTACGAAATCTACACTAACTGGCTGTTAAACGTCAATATGTAACAAGTAAAAGAAATCCAATGAATACCAACGCGCACGAACTTAATAAAACCCAGAAAGAACAAACCAACATTTACCAAAAATAGCAATTAAAATATATTCAAAGTCAAATCGATAAATTAGAAATTCAGTAGATATTACAACTGCGAATAACATAGTAGATAGGAAAAGAAGTGGTACGGGAGGAAGAGCATATTGAGATCAAAACTAAAAGCTATCTGTCAAGAAGAAATACTTCTGAAGTGGAAAGAACTTTTGAAGAATCTGCTTGGAAACTATACTGAAATCACTGACAAACCTATCCCCCAAAATATTAATGGCTAAACTAGAAATCAGATTAGAATAGTTAACGTAGGAAGAACTTGATGCACTATTGGAAAAAAATTAAAAACAAAAGTTGCAGGCCTCGACGAAATACCCCCTGAAATTTGTAAGACTAGAAAATTTGACGACATATTTCTCCGATTATGCAACGCAGTCTATAAACAAAATAACATGGAAAAATGAGCGAAGAGCTGCTATTGCTGCAAAGGTTTATAATATCCCGCTACTCAATCGTACCCAACACGAAATCGAGAAAATTCTTTTAAAAAATCGGAACGCCTTTCAAAGAAATCTTTCCCCAATCTCAAAAGCTCCGACAATCCGTTGAATCATCGAAGGAGTACTTGCAAGGAATCTCAAGGTAACACTACTGTTCGAAAACTTCTCCAAGACATTCGATTCCATACACAGAGGAAGGGTGGAGCAGATACAACTATCATATGGTCTTCGCAAATAAACTGTTAATGATATAATGAGGCTTTACAAAAACACGAAATCAATGTTTCTCTCACCTGCTGATGACACTGACTTGGTCGACATTGTCACTGATGTCTTGCAAGTCATATATGTTTATACTCTGTCGAGATTATATACTTCGAAAAAAGTAAGAAGCAGATGGTATCCAGCTGAAACTATGACAAACGCAGACTACACAAACAACCAAGCGCTTCTCGAAAATACACCAACTCCAGCAGAAACCCAAGAGCATAGTAAGTAGCAGGAGGAACTGTCTTCTACGCGGATTCAGATAAAACAGAGTACATGTGTTTTAAGGAAAAAAGAGTCATTTCCACTCTTTATGTCAAGTTTCTGAAATTAGTAGATCCGATCACATACCTCGGCAGCAACGTCTCATCAGCAGAAATCGATGTTAACATACGCTTTGTGATGGCTTGTACTGCTATTGACAAGTTATTGATCATATGGAAGTCTGATCTCTCTTATAAAACAGAACAGGATTCCATCCAAACCGTAGCAGTGTCCATACTACAATATGGATGCACCATACGGACTCTAACAAAATGCAAATAGAAAACGCTAGATGGGAACTATGAAAGACTGCTGCACACAGTCTTAAACGAATCCTGGAAACAAGACCTCAAAAAACAGCAGCTGTTCGGCTACTTGCCTCCCATCTCACAAATCATCCAAGTAAGACGAATAAGACACGTGGACCCAAGATACAATCTAGAAACCTGCAAGGAGCCATGAATGACAAGGATGGATGGTGAGAGAGTCAGGGAACTCCGTGGTGTCAGAGCGATTGGATGCTACTGCTGATGATGTTGCTGATACATGTATATATATATATATATATATATATATAGAGAGAGAGAGAGAGCTATTCTTTGGTACAATAAAAATTTAATAGATTTTTCTGTCATTGGTTTTTCTAATATTTAACTTGATTTAACCATCCGTTTGAATGGAGAGTGTATAGAGTGCAGCACATAATCTGTTCACTATGGATACTTGGCAATGATACTGAATTAGTCATTTCAACAAAGACTATTTCGATCATCTCCTTTCGTACACAAAAGAGGTATTGCCGAGGGTTGGGAATCCCCAGAACAAATCTTCACTTTTTCTGCATCCTCCTACTGCACCTGAGAATGCGAAAACCATTGAAAAGGAAATACTAATTTAAAGATGCCTGCACGCAGGCCAGCAAGCGAGGTCTTTGTTTCATGTCTATCATGAAAGACTAGAACGCTCTTTTTTTTTAATGAATAACAGATAGTAATCGGGAACAGCATATTAAAAAGCACTGCATTAGCCTAAAAAGAATTTTAAACATTTTTTGAAAACCATACTAGGCAGACAAAAAAATCTAGTGAGATATATTTCATAGAAATATGCACGGTAATATGAGTGGCACGCCAGCTACATAATTATACACGAGTTTCATTCAATTTCCACCCCCCTCTCTCTCTCTCTCTATATATATATATATATATATATATATATATATAGTCCTAACACAGATGCGTATGCAAACTTTCCCCTGGTTTTGTAACGAATGCAGGATTTTTGTATAAGCTATCCTAATTCCTTAAGATATAAATAATCACTTTGTTTCTTATATAATCAACCACATTTTTACCGACTCGATTAACTTGATCTATCAGGATTTTGAATATCTCAGAAACCGGTTATGTTGACTTAATGTTTCTTTGGAATCAACTAGATAGTGACTTACTGCGCCTGTTTGAAAAGATCCATTCCCATAAGATTACTTCGTCGGTAGTTTGATGCCATTGTGTAAAGTTGTATATGTTGTGATCATCGCATTCACTGTGAAAATGCATCCTGTTTTGCATAAAACTCGCGCATTTCCGCGGAAATAATCTGATTGATTAAGACGAGTTTCAAGATGATTTGATGAGTGAACTCCAGATAAAATTTTGCTTCAGACACCTTGCTCGGGTATCAGTTAAAAATGATTCATATTTTGGAAGATCTTTAACAAATTAAGTGCCTGAAATGGTTAATATGAATCTGCTGTAACTAAAAAAAATAATCTGCAAGTGACAGAGCGGAAATTAGATTTAAGGATATGGGAAATCCACTGACCATATGGAAAGTAGCCATTTTCCGTATTTCAACTTCCCATTCTTCACATTTTCGTGCAGTGGTTCTGGAAGAAATATAATATCACCTAGGTTTGTCAGATCGTTATAGACGAGATTTGGCTTCCTGAGACTTCTACTTTTTTTTTCAAAAGTGAAAGGAAGAATATTTCAGACCATTTACGAAATTAAGACGCAGAAGGTGACCCCAGCCCACGAAAGATGATTTAGAAGACTTATAAAGTGAAAGAGTTGCTGGGATAAGTGTGTGTGAGGCTCCAGGCAAATACTTTGAAGGTAAAAAGCAAATTTTAAAATTATTTCCCCAATAATAATAATCAGAAATTAAAAATAGATATAGGAAATATTTCCAAATATTTTTCTTTCAAATGAATTTGTTTAAAGGAAGTCTAATTTTTTTTAACTAAATAAGATCTTGACGTTTTTATTGATTGAACTAGAATTGTAATGTTTGAAAAGGAATTTATTTTTCTAGTTATTTTTACATTCTTTTTATTTAAATGTTTAAAATTTCATATACTGATTTATTATGACCACATTTTTTTCTATAGCATCTTGTATTAGCAATTTGTATAGGTTCCAGAAATGTGTAACAAAGAATTCTCTTTTAATCCAACCAAACACAGATAAGAATTTTAACCCCAGCAGATTTGGTTTAAGATTAGACTTTTGAAGACTTTCCTGAAACTATCATTGATTTCTTTTTTCGTTTTGGAATCTCGAAATAAATCTACTTTTTATCGTTAGTGAATATTTAATTCAAAAACTATTTTCCCGTGTCGAGTAAGAAAAGAAGGCATTTTATTAAAAAAAAAATCAGTCAATGTCTGTTGCCCTAAGTTCAAGTAGAATCCAATATGCAAACGTTTCTAATGAACGTACAACAATTAGCAATAGTTAACAAATTGCACGAACATTAAAGCGCTGAGTAAAATTTAAAGATACTTCTAAGATCTTTCTAACATTATGCAAAAGATAATGCTAGAAACATTTATATAAACTTGTTGAGTAAAAATCATAAAGATTTACTAATTATTTTTATTATCATTTTAGATTTAAGTACTGTTTTCCCCATTACATCAGCGTTTTTCGTGGACAGAATCTAGTTTTAATTCAATTAATTGATTTTTACAATGATTCTGTTGATGAACTTTTTATCAAACTGTCCAGCCGTAAACAAAGAAAATTCCCTTTGTGATTTTCTTTAATCTATTTAAATTGGCACCAATCATTTAACATTTTTTGCGCAATAAAAAAACTATCAGCGAATACTTAAGACTCTATTCTATGCATCTTGTTTTTATTTTATCTTAAAGATATTTTCCAATGAAACCAATATGGCAATGAAAAATACCCTCTAATTTTAGTTATTTTTACGATGACAGTGATAACAATGATAATGATGATGAGATGAAACAGAATAATGAATATGATAATAAACAATCAAATGGTGGTGGTGGTGGTGGTGGTGATAAGAATGTTACTGGTGGTGGTGGTTGAAATGCTATTGAATATGATTATTGTTAAACTGCTAAAGAGGAAATCCTTGAAGTTTAGTGGCTAATGTGTTCAACGACAACAACGTTGTATTCGTGTTCGAACTCGAGTCGCTCTATGATATTTACTTTCGTACTGATACCATTGGAAAAAGTATGAACTCTGCCCCACTCAGCCATATTTACCCAACCCCTCCGCTCGAGCAGGATATGACTCAAGCTCAATTTTTAAGCGGATTTTAACAGGTTTGAATTCAGAGTTTTCCTTCTCCTAGACTAGTTGCCTCACCAAGGCTGAAAAACCTAGTCTACCCCACTATTTACCCATAGCTGGAGGGAGAATAATTGGACTCATACCTTTCCCAAGGGTATTAGTGCTGTGTGAAATGCAATCAGTCTCGTCCAGGATTTGAACTCGTAACGCCGTGTCCATTTCCTACGACGATAACCATTACGCCGCGATTAACGTGTCGGACAACAGTCACGAAGTAAGCTAGTTCGAACTCCAGTCGCACAATTACGTTCACTTTCGGACTAATACTCTTGAGAAAAGTATGAAGCTCTTAATTCTCCCTGCAGATATGAACTAAAAAAATATATCTACTGTTTTTCTACGAGTATGGCGTTGGCATTGGTTTGGTTTGAGAATAATTGGACTCATACCTTTTTCAAGGGTATTAGTGCTATGTGAAATGCAATCAGTTTCGTCAAGGAATTTGAACACGTGTCGACGTGTCCATTTCCTGCGACGATAACCATTACAGGTGCCCGTGGTGTAGTCGTTATCGCCGTAGGAAATGAACACGGCGATACGAGTTCAAATCCTGGACGAGACTGATTGCATTTCACATAGCACTAATACCCTTGGGAAAGGTATGAATCCAATAATTCTCCCTTCAGCTATGGGTAAATAGTAGGACAGACAAGGTTCTTCAGCCATGGTTAGGCAACTAGTCTAGGAGAAGGAAAACTGAATTCAAACCTGTTAAACTCCGCTTAAAAATTGACCTTGTGTCATATCCTGCCCGAGCGGAGGGGTTGGTAAATAGTACCATTACACCACGGGCACCTCCTCACCCCAGCTATGGATTAAATAGTACCACTACTATCTTTCACCAAGGATGGCTTTCGCATTAAATAACCCACAAACGTTGGTATGTCATTAAAACAATGAAATTAAAGCAAATCAAGTCAAATCTATCTTTTAGTTAGTAGCATTTCTTTTCTGTTAGAAGGATGGCTTTTGCATTAAATAACCAGCGAAGTTTGATACGCTATGAAACAAAGAGACCACACCAAAATAAAATGTTCAGGGGGAGGAAGAAAATAATAATTAGATTAAATGATAGTTGTAATGATAACTTTCATAAGCACTTTATTTACAATCATAACTAAACTTTTCATCACAACGTTGTGAAACTGATGTTATAGAAAGAAAGGATTTAAATTCGTGACATAAGGCTGTAAGATCCGTATACATTGTATTAAGCAAAAATAAAACTGAAATGCTTATTCTGGGCTGAATGCCCGACTTCTGCCTTTGTGAATCAACACTTAAAAGGTTATTTTTATAGAATGTCAAATACATGTCGTATGGTGTGTTATTTACGAACTTTTGATGCCAAGTTATTTTCCACTTATTGGGTGTCTACTAAGATCTTGTGATTGATACAAAATTTAAATATTGCTTTTAAAAGCGTATGCATGATAAAATATTTTGAAAACAATTAAAATATTTCAATATCCTAAAAATAGGGGAGCCTAATGTTCTTGAAAAAGGTATGAACCCATCTCTACTCCAGCCGGCAATAGGTAAACGGTAGGGTAGACTGGGTTCTTTAGCTTTAGTTACGCAGCCAGTCTAGGAGAAAGAAAACTCTGAAATAAACAAACTGTACTCTGCTGGAAAACTGACCTTGTGTCACATCTTTTCCTTAGTGAAGTGGTTGGGAAAATACATTCTTATTAATTCTTATCAAAATTATTGTTCCTTAAATGCCACTATGGCTGACGGGAGAGAGTGCAAACCGGTGAAAAGCTCTTCCGTAATTATTCTTTTTAATTCTTTATGAGGAGAACGACTATAATATTAGACACTGAGCTATTTCCCTTGAACAGTATTCTTTTCTTTTTTTTAATATATGCTTGATTAATTAAAGTTTACTAAGAAACCCAATTAAAGTGGAAATTTACACTCCAAGTTATATTATCTTAACAGTATTGAGATAACAAAAAGTGCACTGCAATGTGGTGTCTGTGTTGCATTTCCGTAGAAAGCAAAAACGCACCGAAATCGGAGTATTATATGTTATGGGGCTTACGTTTAATTCCATAGGATTTTTTACCCAGTTTAAATAAAAATTCGCAAACGAATTTTGAGTCTGAACTTCTCGAATCACGTTCTTAAAACAAATAGAATTATTGTAGCTACCCAAGAGGAATGTCAACATTTAAAATGAATAAATAAATAAATAAACAAATAAATAAATAAAAACTTGATACCGTGAGTTAGAGTTCCCAAGTTTCAAGCCAGACTGTAAAACAATCTAGGGTGAAATTATTCCCCAAATAATTAAAACTCAGAGAGAAATATCAAAATCATAGTGTCCTTGCATAGAACTTTTTATAGTAAGAATTAAGATTTTACTTGGTTTCGTTTAGTTGGATTTTATGGCATATCAACCATCGTTGGTTATTTAATCTCAAATCCTGTTTTTACATATATATTAAATATATATGATTTGTAAAGTCATTTTCTAGATACATTTTTAAACGAGCCTTAGCTCAATCTTTTGTACACTGTTACATGGTTTCAAGCATTTCTTTCTGACACGAATAATTCTATTTATTATTAATCATTTATTTGTACACAGTTACATGGTTTCAAGTATTTCTATGTAACAGTAACAATGTGACATGAGTCATTTGTTTACACAAAGTTACATGGTTTCAAGTATTTCTATG